>VMDR010003400.1:0-43181 GCA_007922815.1 Macrotus californicus
AAAATGGTCAAGAAGGTAGGAGGAAAGGGAAGTTCAAAAAATGAGATTAGTCAGTTTAAAAGTTGAGGTGCTCTATTGTATAACAAATCATGTGCATTCTATTGATAAGACGTTAACTTTCATATTTCAAACTAATCCAAAATTGAGAGAGTTTTCTGTAGCAGATAGAATTTTCAGAAGTGTTGGATGGTATTATATTAGATAAAGATTATATTTATACCCAAGAGGAGTTTTGAAAGTATTTTCCTATTTTATAAAGACTCAAAAGTGGAACTTGTAATTTAAAAAATAAATGCAGTGGTAACGTGTATTAAAGATGTATTGTGCTTGTAAAAGACTCAGATGTTTACAGAATAATTGCCTTTTGCATCTTGGACTGTGGCTAATTGAGTGACCCATTGCAGCTCACCACCACTGACTATCATTTTATACTATAAGGTGTGGATCCAGAGTTGTATGAGTTAACAACTTCTAAGCTGGAACTCTCCACCTCAAGCCTCAAAGTGACTGATGCATTTGCGAGACTCATGTCCACAGTAGAGAAGACAAGCACATCTACCAGGTAAACAACTAGTGATTATTACACCCTGACTTTGACCTCTGTGTTGAAACAGCCCAAATGGGAAAGCAAGTAAGTTGGCAGTATTTCCTTGTATTGTATTAAAATTCGTTTAATGCCTAATTCCAGAAAATAATATCAGATGTTTAATTATGAGATGTATTAGAGCAAGCTATTCCTAACAGATTTTTTTTCTCTTCCCCCACCGCCAACTTTGTAGAGAATAATTCTGGTTACTAATTCTAAGTATTGAGATCATAAAGCCGCTGTAGAAACATTCCCTCTTTCCCTTTATAACTTTCTGAGACTTTGCGGGAAGAACCCCGCCTCATATTCCCAGAGCCAACAAGGCTAACCTTTTTACTTCCGGGTTAAGAAAGGGTGATGTCCACTATTTTATTTTCTGAGTTTTGCTGCTGCGCAGCACCTCTCATTACTTCATCAAGGTTTCTGGGAGCCCCTTCAGGGCATGCCTTTAGGAAAGCAGTTACCTCAGTGTCAGAACCAGATACAAGGAATGCCGCTTGGGCCTTGTGTTTGGGATTCAGGACCTTTAATTTTACACAGTCAAGCACTAGAATAAGCCATTGCTTTGGCACATTAGCCATAAGAATAAGCCAGTTCCTCGTAAGAAGCTAATCATTATGAGCCAGATTACTACAAGAGCAAGTACTGATTGGCATACCATCTCTGCTGTCCCCAGTCCATGATACATCACATTTTAAAATGTTTGAGTATCCGTTCAACAAATACTTATTATTGTTATGCTATTAATATTTATAATTATAAAAAGCCATTATTATTTGCTCTATAATTATAATTATGGATACCCTTAACTTTCCCTGAAATGGATTTGTAGCACGCATGTGCTTATTTGTCCAGATTCTCTCCATTGTTGTTACCCCTATTCTTTTGATGTCATGCTACTTGGCACTGTTAAAGCCTATTACTAAGTGAACCTACTTGTAAGTGAAGCCATTGTGGATGTTTTACTTGCTTTCTAATTTTTTCTATTCCCCCAAAATTATATTTCCAAATTGAAATTCTTCTCATACAGTTTTCTTACCCATTTTTTTCTGTATATGTTAACCAAAAGCTAACGCATGTTTAACTTTTAAAAACCCTGATATTTACATTGTTTGGGCTTTACCCTGCTATTTTTCGTGCACTCTTTTGTAGAAACAATCCTACTGTTTTCCTTACCTTTCTTCCTTTGCAGTCTCATTGAAAGAACAAGTTAAGAGTTTTGGAAGTCCCAATGATGAGAATTCATTCTTTGCACCATTAGGAGGAGCTCTACACCACATTGTTAACTTGGCTCTCCTAACTTTTTAATTCATCCTTGAAACATGCTGTATGTACACTGGAGAACTTCTCCAACTCCTCTGTCACTTCAAGAAGTTATTTTCATATTTTGCCTTACTCTGTGCTATTATGGAATGAACTAAAGTATAGCATCTTTCCTAGTGACCACCACTGTTGGAGCTCACTGAATTACTCTCTACTACCTGTTCAGCTCTGTATTTGTGGAAGGAACTTTTTTTGATGGATTAATTTTAGAGACAAAGAAAGAGACACCGATTTGTTGTTCCACTTGTATACATATTCATTGATTGATTCTTGTATGTGCCCTGACCAGGGATCAAACCCTCAACCTTGGCGTATCAGGACAATGCTCTAACCAGTTGAGCTACCCGGCCAGGGCTTCAGCTCTATATTTAAAATACAATAAATTGAAAAGAAAATAAGTTGGCAACTTTATATTTTCTATTTTGAGGAATTAATTGTGTGAAAATGGTGAGAAGTGCAAATATTTACAAGTCTTAACAATTAGAAGGTAATACTATACAATGTCCCCATAAGTGCTTCTCAGTTATACAGGGGAAAGGGGTGGCAGATACAGCTTTAGAAAGCATTTTAAATGTCTTTGTTGTTTTGCTTCTGTTTGTTTTATTTTTCTTTTAGCTTTTAAATAAACTACAGAATGTAAAGCTCAGCAAGATCTTCTTGGCTCTGGACAGTGCACAGAAGATAGAGCACTGAGGGGCTGAAGGAAGAGAAGGTTAAGGAACAGTGGTCTGGTGGAGGGAGTTGGACGTGTAACAGACAAGATCACACACTCTCCTAAGTGCTTTCGCACGTGCGAGAGAAAGTACATGTGCTCTTCTCTTTCCTTACGTAGGCTGTGAAAGTGACTTATTTTTTAAAGAAACGGAAGTTTTTAGTTTTAAAATGGTTTCATCTTCTTGCTTTTCTAATATAGAGAAAAAATATTTCCTCATTTTAATCAGTGGGTGGCCAGCTAGTTAGTAGCCACACACCTGTAAGTTTACACAAGCCAGAGGAGTAGTGTCAAAGGGCATACATCTCTTTTCTACCTTTTAACTGAGATAAAATCCAGCCTTCTCCAGTGTACAATTCAGTGGTTTTTCATATGTTCATGAGGTTGCACGGCCATCATGACTACCTAATTCCAGACCATCCTTTCCCTCCTAAAAGGAAACTCACACTCAGCAGCAGTCACTCCCTTCCTGCCACTTTCCCAGCCCCCGGCAACCGCCAGTGTGCTTTCTGTTCTGTTGTTGGTGTGGCCGCACTTCTTGCAGCGGTCGTCTGCACAGGGAACGCAGGCGGGCCGAAAACACTGGCGACAGATCGTCTTGTCACAGGTGTGCTTCTGGGTGAGCTAGCAGAGGGAGGGCTTGATGATGCCACCCCGCAGATAAAGCACCAAGCGCAGGGTGGACTCCTTGAGTAGTGCAATCTGAGAGAGTGTGGCCATCCTCCAGCTTTTTGCCCACAAAAATCAGACACTGCTGGTCAGGTGGGATGCCCTCCTTTCTTGGATTTTAATTTTAACATTCTCAGTGGTGTCACTGGACTCTACCATGAGGGTGATGGTCTTGCCGGTCAGGGTCTTCACAGAGATCCGTATCTCTGTCTGCTGGGGAGGCTGCTTGCCACCTCGCTGAAGGGAAAGCAAAAGTTTCTAAATTTTTCTTTTGTTGCTTGTGCATTAGATGCTTTAGATGTCACATCTTAAGAACCTAATGCCTACTTCAAGGTCATGAACATTTACACCTAGGTTTTCTTTCAAGAGATTTATAGTTTCAACTCTTAGATTTAGGTTTTTGATCCATTTTGAGTTAGTTTTTTTAATGTGGCGTGAGATAGGGATCCAACTTTGTTCTTTTGCATGTGGATATCCAGTTGCACTAGCACTGCTTGTTAAAAGACTGTCCTTTCCCCCCTGGAATGGTCTTGGCACCCTTGTTGAAAATCATTTTACCATAAATGTATGGTTTATTTATGGACCCTTAGTTGTATTCCTTTGACGAAAAGGATCTTGAGAGAATATACATCAAAATTAGGTCGCTGCCTTTGGCTTTGAGAAAAGATCGTGATATAACTTTTTATTTTCAGACTTTTCACAAACATTTTCTTATATTTTAAGAAAACTAGATCACATCAATACACAGTGACTACAGATAAACGCACAAAGAAAACATTTTTCTTATTTTTAAATACAGCTTCATATTGCCTCCAAGTAGTGCCTCTGAAATGAGGCAGTTGGCAGAAACCCTGGAATGATCTTTACCAACTGTTCCTCAGGTAGAAGTTCCCTCCTTTCCCATACCCAGCTGTTCTCCACAAATGAAGAAGTCCGTTTAGGTACAGTGTTGTTACTGTTTTTAAGAACCTCTTACCATTACAAAAACGGTAATATATATTATAGAAAGTTAGAAAATACAAGCCAACAAAAATAACTTCTTACTCATAATCTTTCAGCTTTTTTCTACGCAAATATACATGTCTGTGTTACTTTAACCAAAAATGAGATCTCATAGTCTGCACTGAGATCATCCTTGCAACCAGGGACCCCCCCCACCCCCCATCGGTGTCTGCAGACTTTCATTTCATCTAATCCACAGGCTGCCTTCAGATTTCTCTGACAACGTCCTCTCTCTCTGCTTTGTCCAAACCAATATGCAGTCTAACACTGTCGTACCTGCTTGTTCTGGCTCTTCAGTCCCTTTTAACCTAGCATATCTACCCTTGAAGCTTTTTGATTTTCAGTTTTATAACACTGGCTTATTAAAAAAGGTCACTCTAGTTGTGCTGAAGAATGACCCAATCTCTGGATTGTTATGTTTACTTCTATCAAGCAGTACTTAATGTATTTCTCTATTCCCCCTTATTTCCTTTACACTAGATAGTATATCTAAAGGTTTGATGAAGTCAGGTAAACCATTTTGGCTAGAATAGAACACATGATAGGTGTTGTATCGCATCGGAAGACACAGCACGTCTGGTTGACTCCATCATTAGTGATGCTAAGATTAACCATTGGTGAGAGGCTAACATTTTCCATTTTACGTGTTTTTCACTTTGAGACTAAAAAGTAAACTGTCTGGTTTCACTTTAGGTGATGCAGATATCCAGTCCTCATCAGCCACCTAATAGTTTTGCCACCATTTAAGTCCAATCAAAAGTAGATTTAGTCAGAAAAAAATTGAGTGCTATTCCGCTCTGCCGAAGAACTCCAGAAGCGAGTTCATTACTGGCTGGCGTGCTGATGGTTTCACTCCGCCTAAGCTGACCTGTGCCCCACTGAAGAGCCTCGGTCCTAAAAGTCTGTTTGATCTTTCAGTCGTTCTATAAAACCTTTTGATTTCAGCCTGAATTCAAAAGTAGTAACAAAAAAGCCTTAGGTATAAAATAAACGCCTGCATCTGTCTTTCTTGTACTATCTCCTGACTTTCTGCTTGTCGTCCCAGAACAAAGAAAGTACTTAGGTGGAAGCAATAACCTGTGTCACACCTGACAGACTACCAACTGCCCTTTATCATAAAAGAGGTCAGGCTCTCTAGAGTCAATGATTTTTAATGAACCTTGGTCTAAAATTAGTGTTTTTATCACTACAACTAATTCTCTCAATATATTTAACCTCTCAGAAAAAATAAACGTCTGATTACAATCATATGCTCAATTTGAGCAACATTTGATGCCCTGTTGGCATTTCCTGTGGCTCGCCCGCTGGGAAGACATGGGTGACCAAAAGTTCTTTGTATCTGTGCTGGCACCAAACTGCCCACTTCTAGTACCCGGGACCATTGTAGTAAAATGGACTTCATTTAGGGAACCCACAGGATTTCAGAATTTCCCCTCTTCCTGAGGCCCTCCTGCCTGTGTACATCCTCAGCATCAATGGCAGCTCCAGTGATGCCACTTTTGAACCAGCTGTCTGCATCCCAGTGGGACTGACATGGGTGTTTTTGAACTGAGGGCTTTCTCTCCTGGAATTCCCCGTTGGGGATGAAAAGCGCCTGAGGTCAAAATGACTTACAAGGTCTTGTGCCAGACATACTTCGTTTTAATGTTGAGGTAATTTTGGTAGTTTCACTGGGAGCAGGGGGAAGTCCAGTTGGGTGGAGTGTTATTAGGGCTTCTGAATTATATGTGTGCTTAGTAACATTTTAAAAGTATGCCTGGGTGGTTGCCCCTAGCCTTAGAAGTAAAGCTGCGAGCCGTGCACAGGTACATGTGCGTATCTGTCTGCACATATTAGCTGTGACGGGCACACATAAGTCGGGCACGCATCCTCATGAGAGACGCGGTGTCTGGCACAGGCAGCACACGGCACGAAAGTGCTATTGAGGTTCAGGAACTGGCAGACAAAAAGATACTCAGGTCTCCATAGATGCTGACTGACTACCCTGAGAGTGGATTTCCTCCCATTTGATCTACAGCAAAGTCACATTAACACACTCTTCATTTTCCTTTTGTCAATAGGAAACCGAAAAGAGAAGAGCACCTCAGTGAAGAAGCCATCAAGGTGATCGCTAGCCTCCCTGACTTAACGTTCATGCATGCCAAGGTGTTGATGTTCCCGGCCACGTTGACACCTTCCACAAGCTCCCAGGAGAAAGCAGACTGATAACTGATAGGAAGTGGACAGTTCCAATTGCTTTTCCTTCCCTCCATCCCTCCCCTACCATCAAAAGCATACCTGCTGTAATTAAAAAATAAATTTCAAGTTCAGCTGATTTGTTGGTAAGCCACACTAGAAAGGTATACATAGTAATGTATATTTATTTACATACTGAAGTCCTAAATTTATATTAGAAAAAAATGTAAATAATCGGGGGTGAACATTTTTGAAGATTTATTCTTTTTGTGTTGCTGGGGTGTATACATTTATGTCTTTGTGAAATACACTGGTGGTGTCCTTCTTACAAAACTTTTGAAATAAAAAAAAAGAAAATTAAAAACTCAAATCTCCACTGTCTGTGAAATCCCCTTCAGCCTTTTCAGATTGCATTGAACGTCCTATTAATTTTTCATGTCATATGTCGAGTTACCTTTCTGTCGTAAGTAAGCTCCAAAGTCATTGTTAAATATCTTTTTAATTTTGTGTGTGGTGGGTTTGTTTCAGACCTGGCTTTTGTTAGCATTTTTGTGCTCTTTTTTAATCTTTTCAATCTGGCATATTGCTGTTCGACCTTTTGCAAGGCACTTCATCCATTGTTCCTTTGTTATGGGGTGTGGATCATTGTCAGAACTTAATTGGAGGGGTTTAAAGGGATTTTGTCTGTTTTAAATCAGTTTGGTTTGGAGAAGGACCAAATTATATGAATGTCTTACCATGAAATTTACCTGTTACTGATTTTTTTGTTCTATCATACCACTATTTTTTGAGGATTTTGCACAGTGTAAAATGACATAATCATAGATTGCTATGGTTTAGGCTGTACATACAGTAAAAACTACGGGTTTTCAATGTTCGGGGAAATTCCTATGGAAAAAAGAGAGACGTAGAAGAACAAGGGTAATGTGCATGCCCAAGGTCTTTTGAGATTTCAGTGTGTAAATTTCCTTTTAGCTTACAAAAATAAAATAATTTAAAAGAAATTTAGCCTGGTGTCTTTGTACTTTGGTATCTGGGAAAATGTCGTAAGTTTGGATATTAAGTTTTATTCCATTTTAATGTATTTCAACCCAGAGGAAATTATTTGGTAGGGCTTCCACTTGGTTGAAACCAGGAAGAATTCAAATCTGGTCCAGACGAATTGGATCAGGCCTTTTAGTAGCTGAGCTGTTTTTATGTAGAACATGAGATCATAAAAGAAATTCCCATGATTCATTGTAATATATCTTCATCAGAATTGGCAAGGTTAAATAGGGATATGTAGGGAATTTTTTTATTTCCAAGAGAATATATGTATGAAATGAAGGTGAGCAGAAAATTTCTAAAAAGTAATTTTAAAACATTAAATATTGCTTTGGCCCAAAATCACATGATTTGGGGAATCAGCCCAAATTGGGCAGTCAGCCCAAAACCCCACTACCTGGTTGGTACCCACTGTGGGGATGTGCCGGTAGGAGCCTTCACCTCCACCACTGACAAAGACTCCTGTGTTGCCAGGTCATCGCGCAGGCCGTTGGAACAGTCAGTCACCTCGGCGTAACTTACCTGTGGCCTGCAGTGACCATGCTCTCCAGTCCATCTCTGTCATCTCCCTACCTTTTTTTTTTTTGTCTTTTGAGAAGGCATCCCAATAGGCTTTAGTGCCTAGTGACCTGAATGGAAGGATCAAATTATTCTCAGCAGAACTTTATATGTGTCAGTAGTGGAAGCTTAAATGGTGGCTTCTGCAGTACATTACCACTAAATTGTAATGGCAGCCTTCACCAACCTAAGTTTAGAGCTCTTTTATTAGCTGTGTGACGGTGAGGAAGTTAATCAACTTCTCTGAGCCTTAATTACATTCACTTTTAAAATGGGACTGATACTACTGACCAGTGGGGTTGATGTATTAAATAATAAAGGTAAAACACTTGTCACGTGAGTAGATAGTCAATAAATTATTGTCAGCAAAATCTGTGAAGGCCTCAGGAATCCTGCTAAATTTAAGAAACATTCATAGAAAGGAGCACTAAAAATAAGTAGTATTATGTTAAAACAGTCAAGTGGGCCTTCCTCAAGAAAATAACCCTGCTTTACGAGTCACAGAATGGATGTTTCATTTTGCAGCCACGTTTCGATAAGCCTGATTTCCCTTTTGTTTATCGCATTGTTCTTGAATGTTTTAATCACAACAGGTGCATTAATATTGGATTGTCATAGCTAAAGTCAGGGCCCTAGTCTTGACCAAAACTGCTCAGCCTTTTTTTTTGCACCAGACCAGGGCTCAAGTCTCCCCAGAAAGCAGTAGTATTGGCTGCTGCAGGAAGAGCCTTCAGCGTCCTGTGATCTCAGCCAAGGGAGAGACTGTCAGGTGCAAGGTTGTCTTGGTCAT
Organism: Macrotus californicus; assembly: GCA_007922815.1. Lineage (NCBI taxonomy): Eukaryota > Metazoa > Chordata > Mammalia > Chiroptera > Phyllostomidae > Macrotus > Macrotus californicus. Next base: position 8,860 of record VMDR010003400.1, read on the forward strand.
CAGCTGTCCATTTGTTTTTCTCAAAGTCCACCAGGAGAACCCTGCAGAACAGGGGAAGAAACCAAAGAGTCAGCAGCCCTAACTGCCAAGTCACACAGTGGAGACTGGCTTAGCAACCAGCTTTGCGTCCTTGACATCAACACTAGCTCACTGTCGCCTGGAGTCCCATCCCACTGGGTGGCCGAATCCAAACAGCCATACGTGGGTCCGAGGTTAATCGCAGCCAGCCTGGGAAGTATAGGAGAGACTTTCCTAGGCTGAGTCATGTATCACTACTATTTTCATGAGTCATTCTTTTATACAGAAACTTGTTCTTCCCTCTACGTGATTATGGTGTTCTTTATTTAGAACTTGTCATCTTTTCATTTCCTCATGTTTCTTGAATCAGGATTAGACTTAGCTGTAACAAAAACCCAAAATACTGCATTTCATGTAATAAGACTCACACCTCTGTCACAGCTGAACTCTGAAATTGGAATGGATCCTACGATGGGGGAGGGTACCCATTTATTTAGCAGTGGTTTCTTTTTTTTTTTTTTTAGTGATGTATAAAATAATACTGCCTTACGATCAATGACAGAGTCAATAAAAGTGGTAATGGTGGCTTAAAGAATACAAACATCTCTGTTGCCTGTAAAACAGGAGGAACCTGCCTGGGGCGGATAAAGTCTTCATGAGACCATCAGAGACTGAAGCTGTTACTGTATTGTTCCACTGTCCTCGACACACACTTTGCACCTTAGGGTCCCAGGTGGCTGTTGAGGGTTCAACCACCATGCCTACATTCTAGTCATGAAGGAGGAGGATTCTCCCTCCCATTAAGGACACTTTCATAAAGTGTACACATTGTGTCCAATTACATTTTATTGGCCAGAATTTAGTTGCAGCTGTAAAATAGCCCGGAACACACATTTATTCTGGGTGGCGGTTCAAAAAGCAGTCTTAGCAGTAAAGGAAAGGAGAGAACAGAGATCGTGGGACAACCCAAATCCAGGCCACACCTGTTTTTGACTTCTCAGCCCATACAAACAGCAGCATCTCACTGAGCTGAAGGAATACACGGAGAAACAAATTCCAGAGCACTGTCTCAAACTGCAACGATGCTGTAGGCCAGACCTTGTGTTCCTGGGGCCTTTCCAAGGGGGTTGGGGGTTTAAGGAGGGCAGAACTGGGACCTTAGCAGGAACAAATGCTAAGACAAATCATGGGTGGGAAGCAGGGAGCAGCCTGGTGGGGAGGAAGGGCACTGGGTTAGACTAGGGGTTGTGAGTTCTAAATGTAACCGCCACTAATCAGCCATAACGTCTTGGGTAAATCCCTTTTTAACATCTCCCGTGCCTCATGCATAAATGAGGGGTTTGAGTGTACAGAATTGAAAACAGGGCAGGCTGGAAGATTGGCTGGTCCAGTGCTTTGCAAACCACTCCCAGGAGCCCCGCTTCTGCGAAAGGCAGTGAGCTCCAGAAAGGCTCAGCTGTGGAGTGACGGGGGGCCAGCAGGAACATGTTGGGCTTATTATATATCGCAGGGAGAGGAGACTGCAGAAGATTGCATTTGATAAAATGGGTGGTTCCATTGCTACCAGAAGTTCAAAGTCAGTGATGATAAGATTCTTAGAGCTGGAGAGAGTGAAGGCTAGACAAGGAAACTGACTTGCAAAACATTACACATCTATAACCAGAGGCAGGCCCTGAACCCAGTTTTCCTGGCTGTCGGCCTTTTCATTTACACCTTCCTGCATCTCCCCTCAGAATGGGTGGCCAATTCAGCCTTTGCCTGAACACTTTTAGGGACCTCGTATGGGCTCAGAATCTCTCAAGGCTGCCCCCAAATCCCTTCTCCGTAAATACCTGAAGACCATTATCATGTTCCCAGTCCCCTTCTATCAGGTCTCCCATGATGACATGATGTTTAGGTCTTTCCCAGGTGCATCGTACTTCTCTGGACACTGCTCCAGTTGGCCAAACCCATTCTTAGTGTGCTCTCCAGACTGGACCAGATGTCACCTCATCGCTGGCACGGGGCTCATATTTATTTTTTTTAAGACTCTGCTTTTAAATGTAGCCTAAAGTTGCATTACTATATATGGTAACAATGTTTTCTCTTTAATTCATTGTCTAAATGGCATTTTCCCCATAACTGCCATCAAGCCAGATTTTCTTTGTCACCTACTTTGTCATTGAATTTTTAGATCTAAAAACAATTCTAAGACTGATGGTTGCCAGATGGGAGGGGGGGGGCTGGGTCAAAAAAGTGACGGAATTGAAAAGTACAGATTGGCAGTTACAAAACAGTCATTGGGATGTAAAGTACGGCACAGGGAATACAGTCAATAGTATTGTAATAGTGCATGGTGCCAGCTGGGTCCTAGAAATGTCAGGGAGAACACTTTCTATATGGTTTGTCTAACCCCTATGCTATACACCTGAAACTAATACAAAATAATTGGATTTAAACTGTAATTGAAAAAAATATTTAGAAAGTACAAAAGAGTTCTCCATTTGTCCTTTTACAACTTTATTTGATTAGCTTTAGATAATTGTTTCAACCTATCTCGTCAAATCTTTTTTGGTAAGATTTTATTTACTTACTTTTAGAGAGAGGAGAAGGGAGAAAGAAGGAGGGGGAGAGAAACATCAATTGGTTGCCTCTTGTACGTGCCCTGACCGAGGACCGAACCCACAACCCAGGCACGTGCCCTGTCCAGAGACCCTTTGCTTCACGGGACAACATCTGAGCCACACCAACACACTGAGCCACACCAGTCAGGGCTCATCCAATCTTAACCGTATCATCTAGCACATGGTCTCCCTCCTGCCTCAGCTTTGTCATCTACAGATTCATGAATAACCTCCATCACCCAAACCATGCCAATGCTGACCAGCACAAGCTCTGCAACCCCCCTCCCGGGAGAGACTTGGAGTCTGGCTTCTCCACACGGAGACCATTACAATTCCTCCATCCTCTGCACAACTCCTCAAAACAGGCACAGCCTGGCCAAATTTGGTCACACCACGCTCGTGGCATTTCATGGGCCATCTGAGCATTCCTACAGATGATATCCAACACCTCATTCAGCTAGAAAATTTCTGTGAGCCCATGCTCCAAGGAAGCACAAAGAGGGTGAAATAAGTAGAAGATAAAAATCACATCTCCTGAAGACTGGAGATCAAATGAGGATAACCATGTCATCGCGGACACAGGGAAAGCACTGAGGCATTAGTTCTGGGTCATCGTTTATCCAGGTCAGTATTCCAGCATTGCTGATGCACATAAAGGCTGGCGGTAGAAGAATATGGCTGTCCTCCTGACAGTCATCAGGAAGCCAGGCTGACCTCCAGAATACTCAAGTTGCCCTTAATATAGCTCTTGTGCTTAAGTTATCTCTCATTTTAGCTTATTTTCTTCAGCCTGCACTAACTCTGAAGACAGCATTGCGTGTCGCTTCATGTACTTTATCTTATTTTTAATTGACCTCTTTCAAAAACTCCTTCCTTTAGTTTGCCAAAACCAGGATGTAGGTCCCTAAAGCAATAGTCACCTATCTGTTCCCTGAAAAGCACTGTGAGCTGTGACTTCAGCCGCTTCGGGTCCCACCCTGTTGACCTAAGCTCATGCTCCTCTCCTGGGTCCTTATCTCTCCTGAGGGTCAGCGACTAGGGTTACGAAAGATCACAAGGGTCAAGGAGGAAGAATGAGATCTTGCGACATCAGTGCCATGTCTGCCTCAGAAAGGGAGCTGTTCTGATCTTCTACATGGTGCTCCCTGGATGGCATCCTCAGTCAAAGCAGATCATTGTTCTCCGTTGTGCACCCCATCCCCGCCCCTCCTCTGAGCTCTGCACCACGATTCTGACAGCGCCCTGGCCACCCCAACCCAGACATCCCATAGGCTCTGAACTGAAGGGCACCGCAAAGGCCTGCTGTCCCCTGCCCCCCAGCCTCTGCCTGAACCCCTGCTGTGCTCCCTGATATTGATGGACCCTCATCTCCATGAACTGCCCAAACTCCAAACTTGCTCTTGGCCTGCTCCCCTTCCTTACCCCTAATCCTATGGCCTGGGGCCTACCAGTTATCCTCCTAAATGCCCATCTCTTCTTCCTTCAGGCCCCACAGTCTCCTGACTGGTTACTGAACAGCCTCCACCTCACCTTCCCCCACCTTGCCTCCCCGCCTGTCTCTTCTCCCACTGTGACGACAGAGTACTCTTTCTCTGTTAAATATCCTTCACAGTGACCCCTTTGCCTTCTGGGTGAGGTCTCAACACCGTAGCATGTCACAATGCACCTGAGATCTTTGTCCTCTCTGGGCCATGAGCTCCTGCCTGAATGGCCAGCTCCTTACCATTACCAAATGGCCCCAGGGGGTGGCCCAGACTACCCCCTTCCCCCAAAAAGCTCTCTCTCTCATTTTCTGCCCTACCCCCACCCCCCAACCCCATCTGACACCGCCAGCTCTCTAGCCTCACAGAGCACAAGGCAGCCCTCTCTGGACAAGCCTAGAGTACATTTATTAAGAGTGCTCCTGAGCTCCAGACACACTGTTCTCAACCCTCCCAGTCACCCTTAGAGGTACCTGAACTGCACTTATCTCCAGTGGACTGGTGTGGAAACCGAGACTTGCAGCATTTTGTGACTTGCCCAGGGTCACTCAGCCAGGAAGCAGAAGAGTCTGAAACCCGGGTCTGTCTGATCTCAGAGCATGAACGCTTCGCCAGAGTATCAGCCTCTTCGTGTGATGAAGGTGGTTACAGCGCCTGTTGCCTTGTTCTGTGTGACCAATTTGCTAGTTTTTGTCCCCCCAGCTATGGGCAGGGACCGTGTCCGGGTCGGGTTTGCCCCCTGGCCCCTGGCACAGTGCCAGCCATGGACCAACTTTCACTGCACTTGCTTCCTCATTCATTTCACCTTCTGTGAAACGGACAGTGATCCTTCCAGAATCCGTGCTCTGTCTTTGCCCGAAAACAGTGTGAGCCCCACTTCACGCTCCATCTCAGTTTTTCCCCAAAAATATCCTATTCTATTGATCATCAATTCACTTCTCCAAGCTCTGGAGCAAACCCGATCACCAATACCAACCCCATGGGGCTTCCATTTTGCCAAAAATTATTTGTTTTGGTTTGTTCATTTTTGTCTAAATCCCTGCTTTGTAAAAGCAACAAGTAGAAGCTAAGTATGGGGGGACATTGGCATCCCCGGGGTGCAGCTCTGCAGCCCACACCACCAGGAAGCCCCTATGGAGCACACAGCACCATAGGAACCTCCCAAACCTGGACTCGCCCTGCCTGTCCCCAGGGTGCCCTGCATGAGTGGCTGTGGGAAATCGGCAGATGTGCCTCCTGGTCCCTGAGCAAGGCCTGAGTGTGGCCCAGAGGGACTCAGATAACCACATTCTTAGGCCCTCAGACAGAGCTTGATATTCCTGAAAGAAGACATCACACCGATCGTCATTAAACTCAATGACATGGGAAGGGTACCTGGAGTCATGCTCCATGTTGGAACCTGCCCGGCCATCCATCACCATTTATTCCCCCTGGTTTCCTTTTCTGTTAGCCAGAGCAGGACTGGCGTGCTGGCCCCAGGGTGCTGGGAGCAGGGTGGGGGCTGCTGCTGGCTTTGAGGTTCTGGGCGTGGGCTCCCCGGTCAGCAGGGCTACACCCACAGTAGGGGCTCTTCTCTCATTATAAATTCAAGCCTCAGCTGGCTGGAGACATTTCATTGAAATCAGTATTTTGACCCAGTGGAAGGAGAGAGGTATGGCCCAAGGACTGTGCGCCTCCTCGCCTAACGCTCCAGTCAGGGGGAGCATCCGCCCGAGTGGGGTTGTACTCCGTTTTCACTTCATTGTTTGCTGAGTTGCCTCAGGAGCATGAACTTTGACCTGGGTGGGAATCACTAATTCGTTGGCCCAAGAAAATGACACAGACCAGAATTCCACCTCCAGTCAGAACAAACTGCCTTCCCTTGGCTCAAAGAAGAGGCCTGAACTCTTTCCCCAGGGACCTAACACTTGCCCTGGCAGCACCCCATTGCACTCTTGGCCCCCTCTTCCCACCCCCCCGCCCTGGGTTAACCACCTTTCCTGGCTGCCTGGGTCCTGTCAGTGCAGCAACAGCTAGAACCCAGAACCAGGGAGGCCCTTTCCCTTCAGTTACTATCTTGTGACTCCCGCTTAATTTACAATCTGTTTGCTGTTTCAGATGTTTGGAAAGAAAAACCCTTACTCAGCAGCTCTGGAAAGTTTCATTTTCAGTGAAATCTGGACTCTTCTTTCCAACGCTGGTTTTTTATTTTTTTATTTTGTGGCTGGAACCTAACATCTGTGAGGCAGGCTGGAGCCCGCAGGCCCTGGTCACCAGGTACCTGCTGAAAGGATGCGCACAGGGGTAGAACTTCCAGGCAGAGCCCACTGGCAACAACTGGTGTTTGTCTAGTGCCAGCCTCCACCAACCTGGAGCTTGGTAGAGAGAGGAGCAAAGGCAAGAAAGGGCAATCTGTCCCGGCTCAGATGCTAGTGGGGACCCTCCAGGAAGCCCTTTCCCTAATGACTGACAAGAAAGCCATTTTTCTGGCTTAAGGGGTGTGTCTGCGCCGTGGTCTGTACCTCCACAGGGCTGACCTCTGGGGAAAGGGTCCTCCCAGGCACTTCCATACAAGACTATACTTGTCAATCTGCCCAGAGACAGTTGTCATTGTCTTGTGGTGTGCTTCTGAAGGGTGGTGAGAGGAAGGGCATGAGCTCTAGTCTCAGATGATCATTCCATCACAGAGCAGGGCAGGGGACAAAGGACTTACCTGGAGTCCCAGCTTTAGCACCCTGGCGGCTTGGCTTCCCCAGGTAGCTGTCCTCAAGCACTCGTGGGCACAGAGGGCTCCTGAGCCTTATGGAACTGCAGACCTGGCCTGATGGTCGCCCTGGGAGGAGAAGCGGGAACGAGGCAACAGGGTTCGAGTCCTGCTGCTGCCTCTCCCGGACGGTGAGGCTGTGAGCCGGTCTGTAAAATGGGGACAGGGTTTAAAGTTAAAGAAACACCAAAACAGGCTTCTCAGGAGAACTAAAGAGACTAGTCATGTTGAACACTTAGCATGGCAGTTGGAAATTCTAACTGCTCAATAAATGTTAGCTATTTTTATTATTATGTATTGTTATTATTACTATTATCATCACCAAGTTCTTATTGGGTACCTACCATGGGTCTCACCTGACTTGGAAGACTTTTAGGAAATAGGCTACTAAAGATGCGGCACCCAGTTCAGGGAAATAATTAGGGACCAGCAGGCCAGCTACTCACGATCAAGTGATTATGAAGAGCTTACTCTTGACTTGAACCAAGAGGCAACGGAAGTAACTGAGTTCTGCCACGGGGCCTCCAGGAGGTGCTGAGGGGGCTCAGGGAGCAGGGAGGGCAGCAGTGCCTGTAATCACCCGGAGAGACCTCAGAGGGCCCTCCCAGGCACTTCCATAAGAGGTGACCCTTGTTGTCACCCTGCCCGCGTCTTGCGATGCGCCCATGTTTTTCATTGTTCTGCAGTGGACTTGAAGGGTGGGTGGGGTGAAACTGTGTTGGGAGGGGACACTCAGCCAGAGCCCTCCTGAGAGAGGAGTCCCACAGAGACTATCCATTCATTCCTTCAACCTTGATTAAGCACCTACTATGTGCCAGGTGCTGGTGCACATTTCATTCCTGGTCACACAGAAGGTGCACACTTTGGAGTTTATCAAGCATTTGGGGCATGGCAGAGCCCAGGGAGGTGAGTCGTGTCCCTTAGGGCATTCGCTCTCCTCCCTTGAACCATGCTGAACCTCCGATATCTTAGATTTTATGTACTTATGTATTTACTTTGCTGAACAATCTCAGACAAATTGTGTCACCCCCGCTCACACATGCATATCAACATCAGATCCAAAATTAAGGGATATTCTTCTACTAATCCTGTTATCACACCTCAAAAAAATAACAATAATTTCTTACAAACATTTGAAACCAAGTCTATTAAAATCTCCCAAAAGCCTCTTTTACAGCTTGTCTGTTCAAATCAGGGTCTGCCCAAGGAACGTGCATCCCTTTTGGGTGTATGTTCCTTTTAATCTGGAAGAGTCTCCCATCCTTTTTTTTTTTTCATTTTGTTGCTGTTATTGTTGCGAAGAGACCAGGCCAGCTGTCGTGTAGCAGGTCCCACGTTCTGGATTTACCTGATCATTTTCTCATTTTCTCCTTGTGTCATTTGGCTTGTCTTTCTGTCCCCTAGATTTCTTCTAATAGGGCCTTAATCCCTTCAGGCTGCTTTAACAAAAATACCACAGACTGGGTGGCTTAAAAACACAGGAATTTATCCCTCTCAGTTGTGGAACCTGGGAAGTTCAAGGTCAAGGCCCTAGTTTTGGCTAGGTCCTGGTGAGAGCCTGCTCCTGGTTAATAGACAGCTGTCTTCTCACTGTGTCTTCACATGGCGGAAGGGGTGAGGGAGCTCTCTGGGGTCTCTTATCAGGGCACTAATCCCATACAAGAGGGCCCCACCACCATGACCTAACTACCTCCCAAAGGCCCCACCTCCTAATATCACCACCCTGGGGGTTAGGATTTCAACAGATGAATTTGGGGAACATACACATTATCTCTAACAAATATAACCTTCCTAAAGTTCAACGTCTTGAAATATCACCAACTTCATCCAGGCTTCAACAGAAGCTACTGGGCTCTGCAAAGCATAGGTACAATGGGGAGGGGGAAGAAGAAGGAAGAACCAATCTTTGGATGCGCTAAGGATGGCAGGAAGACCCAAGCACACAGCCAGGAAGGGCCTATGTGCCCTAGAAAGGGTTCCAGACCAGGGCTGGGGTCATCCAGCAACCTTATCATCCAGAAACCCCAGCTGTGGGAACTAGTCTCATGGGTTATCAGTCCTGCTCGGCTGTCCCAACCCAACCAGGATTGACCGCCGGCTGGATGGCCCTCCTTCCTCCCTGGGACCTTCCCCAGACCTCTGCATGGCTCCCTCCCTCCCTCCTGCAGGCCTCTGATCAAGGAAGCCTTTCCAGTACACTAGCTAAAACAGTGTCCCCAGCCCTCTCCAGCCCCCTGCCGGCCATGTTTTTCTTCTCAGCACACATTATCATCTGACATGTATTTCTTATTTATTTTGTGTTATCTGTCTCTCCTACCAAGACTTCGTTAGGACAAAGACCTTTGTTGCCTTGTTCATTGCCGCATGCCTAGAATAGCTTCTCATATAAAGAAGGCACCTAATAAACAAGGAAGAATGAATGAATGAATGAAGAGTGAATGGGCCCCACAGCAAATAGGCCAATTCTAAGCACCGAATTGACCTCAGGTAAACACATGGTCTGTCCGGGTTATCATCTCCCCAGAAATATATACTGAAATTCTGAAACTACACGACATTAAGGGGGTGGGGTCGGGGAATCAATCATCTGCAAATAACAACAGTAAAGTCTCCTCCAGCAAATTGTCCGATCGCTCAGCCCTAGAGTCACCCCTGCCACCAGAGTTTGGCCAGCTCCTGGATCACTCACCTCGGGGTGAGTCCAGGGCCTCTTGGTCATAAATACCATTTAGTCCCACTCAGCAGATAAGAGCCCTGGGAGATATGATGTTCGGCTGGAAGGATGATCCCTCTGTCTGATTTTTTTTAACGTTGATCTGTTTTGTTTTGTTTTTTTAAAGCCCTCAAATGCCGAACAGGTGCTGTATTCAGCTCCTTAGCCACAGGCTGTGGCTGACAGTGGGCGCTGAGCCAAGGGGCCTGGGAGAGGTACGGGGGCCTGGGAGCCAGGGTGGAAGCCGGGTACCGCCCACTGATGAGTGAAGGAGCAGGGCTAGCTTTTGTTTTGTTGGAGTAAATCCCACGAACTGGAGAGTGTGTCATCTAAAAAGGGGCTTCTCGCCTGGCCCTCAGGGGATCCAGGGACCCCCTGAAACTCTGTGCAGCATATTGTGAATATTTGCTCCTGAGTGCCTTTCTGGGGAGAAGGTCTTAGTATCAGTTTCCCAGTGAAGTTTGTGACACTGCCTTTCCCCTCCCCCCACCATCACCACCACCCAGAAAAAAAGGTAAGGAAACACAGAGACAGCACCTGGCAGCTCTCTGGATATGTGAATAACGTTGTCACACTCCTGCCATGCCACCCAGAAGCTCAGGTTAATTGGGAAAATAGGCCCAACGGGAGAAGGCAGGTTGGGGTGTTTAAATTTTGATTTGTTTTTCCTAAGTTATTTCTTCAGGGCTTCTTACATGCACAGTGCAGTCTTAGAGTCCATAACAACAACAATAATAGCAACTGGCTCTTACCTAGCACTCTTCGCGATGTCTTCCTCATATCAGCTCATGTCCCCTCTCCAGAGCCCCAGGAAACAGGCGACACTACCCTCACCTCACCTGACAGTTGATAAAACTGAGGCCTAGCAAGGTTAAACAGTTGCCGAAAGACCAGAGCAGATTAGATTTAAACCAGGAGGACTGGCTCCAGGTCTATTGACCCCTCAAGCTCATTATCTCATGGGAGCCTCACATCCACCCCCTGAAGTATCTACAATGATAATGTCCACTCTGCAGGTGATAATGCTGAGGTTGGGTCACTTGCCCAAGGTCACCTGTGCATGGCACACCTCCTGCCAAAAGAGAGGTGAGAGCCAAAGAAGAGGTGAAGGAATTCAGAGGGGCAAAGGTCACTCTGTCCAGGGGTAACCAGGGGAGGAAGCCAGCAGGGGACAGTGGAAATCTGGAAGGCCACCAAGATATGTGTACCTGAAGGACAGCTCCTAGAGGCAAGCAAGCCCCAGTCCTGGTCTCTGCCTCATCACATTGCCTCTTCCCAGAGGCCCCAGCCCATTGGGAAAGGTGGCTTGTAGAGGAGGGAATGCAGCCCTGTATCAAGGTTGACACTCACTTTCATCCCCTTTCTGCATCTAAGTCACTGGGAGGGAGATTAACAAGGCAGCCTCCCCAGTTTGTCCCCACTCTCCCCTCCCCCTCCAGCCTGGTGTCCCACATTCACCCACCAGGTGACTATTTACAGCTCTGCAGGAGAAGCCCTCTCTATCAAGGGGAGAGGGAACCCCCACGGTTCCAGAACTTGGGCCATGTGGAGACCTGGATCATTGTGGGCCACACGATTACACGACAGGTAGGGCCTCTGCCACTGACCCCTCAGCACAGATGGCCCGCAGCCAACCATAAAGAAGGCAGAGATGGAAGTACGATGATCCCCACCTCACAGATGAGAAAACTGAGGCTTGGGGCCTCTATTAGGTTGACTGGTGAGCCCCTCCAAACACAAGTCTCCCCAAAACCTGTAAATATGAGCTTATTTGGAAAAAATTTTTGCAAATATAATTAAGATAAGGATCTCAAAAGGAGACCATCCTGGATTGGGGTGGCCTCTACCTCCAATGATACTGTTTCTGTAAAGGAGGCAAGGATGTGAATGTCCTTAATGCCATTGAAATGTACATTTAAAAATAGTCAATATGTTAAATTTTATGTTATGCATATTTTACTACCATAAAAATTTAATTTAATTCAACTTTTAAAAAAAAGAGAGAAGAGGAAGGAAGAAGAGACACACGGAGGGCAAAGTGATGTGGAGATGGAGGTGCGGACTTGAGCGACGCGTCTGCGAGCCAAGGCACTCAGGGGTGGCCCATGACCCCCAGAAGCTGGAAGAAGTACCTGGGACAGACTCCCGCAGGGCCGCTCCGCCACAACTGGCTGGTGGGCCCCCTCCTGAGAACTGTGTGGGCTTCATCAGTCCCGAGGAGCGGGGGGTCTTTGTGCTTTGGAGCCATCGCCAGAAAGTCAGCCCCACGCCCCACACAGGCACAGGTCCAGGGGGGCCTACCCCAGACCTGGAGCCAGGTGACACAGCCTGGGCCTCCTGCACAGCTTTCTCAAATGTTCTGTGTGGCTTGCTAAGGACTCCCTTGCTCTAGGTTTTTGGAACAGTGTCAGTGAGATTCCAAGTTGTTAAGCTTGGGGCTACCATCGGACAGTTCTGTCCCATTTAGGGACCAACCACATCCCTGCCCTTCTTCCTACTCGTGTTTTTAACCTTTACCCAGATCCTGTGAGCCAAATATACATATATGTTTACATATCATATATGTACCCATACTTCTAAGCTACTTGGAGGGGCATTTCTGCTGCTTCCAACCACACTGTCTCATCTACTTCTCTGAACCATCCCACATTTTGTGGGAGCTTCGCCTGTCTGCAGAGGGGCAGGGGTGGGCTGGGGAGGGCCTGAAGGCCTTTGGATTAATGTGTTGGAAACTGCAACCAACTTATGAATTAAGAACTAGCATCTTTGAATTCATTGAGTACATCTATAGGAAAATGGATTTAAGTTAACCATAATGTCATTTCCACAGTCTTGGAAGCACATGTGTTTGGCCTCAAAGCTCAAGACTACTTGATTCTCTGTTCAATGCTCTCAGCCCAATGGCAGCCAAGTCCCCAGACCGGCTTTCCAGGGTCCATCACGGCATGTGATGTGGGGGCAGGGCAGAGCAAGGCTTCAGCCTCCAGTGTGAGCTACAGCCAAGGACTGTCTCCTGCCCAGCTGGATTTTCCAGTCCAGCCTGCACGCTCCTTCCTGTTCCTTCCCTCATCCTCTGGCAAACACGTGACAGCAAACCAGGATCCAGATAGGGAGAGGGTTCCCCTGGGGGCCTCCTAGGTGGAGGCGCTAGGGGCTCTGCCAGCCTCATCTTGGAGGCTAGGACTGTGGGACTAGTCTGGCAAAGGTAGCTTGGATGCCCCCTCCCCTGCCTCTGCTTTTTCTTTCCCTCACCACCTCCTACCCCTGCCGGTCTTCACTCCTGCTCTAATCCCTGCCCAGACCCATCCCACCATCTGCCGCTTACACGGTCAAGGTGGAGAATCACAACTCTCGAGAGCTGGAAGAAACCCCAGAATCCATCCCCCTGCGACCCAGTTGCTTTACACAAGGAGAAACTGGGGCCAGCAAGGTGAAGTGAGCCGCGAAGAGCAGCTCTGGATTGAGAACCCAGGTCTAAACTAGTGGCCAGTGGTCTTGCGCGCGGTTGGGGGCGGGGGTGGGTAGGATGTGTGCATTTGAAGACTTCTCTCTCCTCCTGTGGACCAGGAAAGGAGCCCTGTGCCCCGGTGTCAAGCAGCTGGGGAAGAAGAGGGTTTAAGAGTCAGGGGCCCAGTCAGTGTGGACATTTCAGGGGGGAAACATCAGTTCAGTCTCCATCTCGCGCCTTTGTCTCGGGTCGGACTCCCCGTCTCCCTCTGTCGGGTTGGCGGGCGCAGGAGCTCGGGGAAGCCCAGCCCGCACGCAGCGGGTCTGGCGTTGGGTGGTGTCGAAGAGTGCGGTCGCCTGCGCCACAGGAGGCTCCCGCCGCCACTCCCTGGGCAGATCCCCACCCCGACCCCATCCCTTCCGCTGCTCCCGCTGTTGGCGCTGTCCCGGGGCTACTCAACCCAGCCTGGCATTGGACGAGCGTCGAGCCTCCCCGGCGGCCTGGACCTCCGGCCCCGCGCTGCGGAAGCGCACCGACTCGCAGCGCCGCCACGCGCCGGGGAGCTCGGAGTTTCCCGTTCCCCATCCCCGCCCCCCGCGCCTGGCTTGGCGTCCGCATCCCGCCTGCTGTTCCGCGGCCTGCGGCCCGCGCGCTCGGGCCCCGCTCCACCTGGGGGTCTGAGCCAGGTCCGTCTCCCCGGGCACCATCCCTGGGTGTCTCCCTCCGACCCCCTGGGCCAGCGTCCTGTAAGTGGGGCCCAGGGACCAGCAACATCAGCGTCCCCAGAGAACGTGTTAGAAATGCAAACTCTGAGGCCAGCCCAAACCTGCTGAATCAGAATCTCTAGCCCCAGCAAGAGATGTGCCACTGGCCTGGAGGAGACAGTCAGGTCCGCTGAAGTTTCAGAGCCAGGGCTCTGGAGAAAAAAGAGAGAAGGACCTCTCCGCCGCGTCCAGCTCCGCCTGGGAGGGTAGGCTGAGCTCCCTGAGCGCAGCATCCCGTCTGCTCCACAATTAGCTGGCTGTTCTGCTCAGCCTCTCACCTCTGCCCATTATTGACCCGTGAGACTTGTTTCTACAGGCAGCCCTGCCTGGGTTTCTTTACGAAAATGGCCTTTCCTGAATGATGACAGGGAGTGGCTTGGGAATTGACACAAATTTCTTCAAAGAATCGATTCACTTAGTGTCTTTTTAGATTAAATCCTAAATTGTTTACAGGGAAGCTGGAGAAGCATCCCGACTCTTGCCCGTGGCCTAGAGGGGCTCACAGCACCTGGTGTGGCTCACCTATCCAAACCTTCTGCTGGAGGACGTTGGGCAAGTGAAAATTCAACCAAGAAGATCTGGGAAACATGTGAAGATACTGATCTAAAAGTCATTCCCTCACAACTATCAACAACTGAACCTAAAAAAAAAAAAAAAAGCTAAAAACTAAGCAACTAGAACAGGAACAGAATCAGAGAAATGAAGATCACGTGGAGGTTTATCAGTGGGAGGGGAGGGGAAAATGGGGGAAAAGGTACAGGGAATAAGAAGCATAATTGGTAGGCATAAAATAGACGGGGAGAGGTTAAGAATAGTATAGGAAATGGAGAAGCCAAAGAACTTACATGTACAACCCATGGGCATGAACTAAGGGGGGATGCTGGAGGGTTGGGGGTACAGGGTGGAGGGGGGATAAAGGGAGAAAATTGGAAAAACTGTAATAGCACAATCAATAAAAAATACTTTTTTAAAAAGGGCATTCCCATTTCACAGGTATGAGGCTACTGCCCTGACCTAGAAAAATGTGGACACATGAAAGATGTAGCCATGGTACTTTGTCTTTTTGTCCTCAGAATAGTATTTAATATTTTTACATAAGGCTTTCAACAAAATGTAACCCACAGGACTCTGTAATGTGCCCCAATCCCTAAGCCCAGTCTCTGCTGCTCACCGAGGGACAGAGAAGTTTGTCCTATTGGCTGTGGCTTAGTGGGCAACGACTCCAACCGGAAATCCATTCTTCAACCAGCAACCTTGGAGCCACACTGGCCTTCACCTGGAGGAGGGATTCTGAGGATGGAGTCCAGATCAGGGACGGGGGAGGTTTGGGCAGAGGCCGGCCAGATCCCTCAAGTTACATCTTCCAGGTGACATTCCCACATGCTTCTGAGCAGTTTGAAAGGGCAGAGGGATTTGGAAGGACAGGGCCTCTAGGGGTCCCTGGGTGCACCTGGGTGGCTGAGGCTGGGAGAGGATTTGCTAGAGAAGAGCCAAATGTGGGACATCGAGAACCTTAGGGCTCTCCCTTCTCATCGTCCCAACAACTCCACTTCAGGTCGTCCTCCTGTGGGAGCAATCGGAGAGGCTGTAAGAGCGCCACAACAATATGGGGGTGGTTTAATGGGGGTGGGGGGCGGGGCATTACATCACAGAGCAGCCTACAGCCACCAAAAATCCCACTTTCAAAGAATGTCTTTTTTTCTTTTCAAATCTTTTTTGGTAGCTTTTATTGTATTTTTCTCGTTACCATTTATCCCCCTTACACCCTTTTCTATCTCCCCCGCCCCCCCCACCATCCCTCCTCGCAATCACCACACTGTGGTCTGTGTCCATGAGTTCTTTCTCTTTTCTGGTTCATCTCTTCGCCCTCTAACCCTCCCCCTAGAACGGTCAGCCTGCTCTCTCTGAGTCTGTCTCCACTTTGCTTGTTAGTTCAGTTTGTTCATTAGATTCCACATATGAGTGAAATCATATGGTATTTGTCTTTCTCTGACTGGCTTATTTCGCTTACCATAATGTTCTCCAGGTCGATCCATGCTGTCACAAAGGGAAAAATTTTCTTCTTTTTTTACAACCAAGTAGTATTCCATTATGTAAATATCCCATAGCTGTTTTATCCATCAATGAATTTCTGACATGGGAATTTTTCACAATATAACGTAAAAAAGTCACATAGGAAATAGTACTGTATGATGTCTACTTTATATAAAATATATACTATTTGTCTAAGTAAAAAATATGTATACAGCCCTGGCTTGTGTAGCTCAGTGGATTGAGTGCTGGCCTGTGAAGCAAAGGATCACTGGTTCAATTCCCAGTAAGGGCACATGCCTGGGTTGCAGGCCGGGTCCCTAGTAGGGGGTGCAGGAGAGGCAACCACACATTGATGTTTCTCTCCCTCTCTTTCTCCCTCTCTTACCCTCTCTCTAAAAATAAATAAAATCTTAAAAAATATATTTAAAAAAATATGTATACATAAAATATACATATGGACTGGAAAGAAATTCACCAAAAAATTAACAAAGGTTTTCTCTGGATAGTGGGCTCATAGGTATCATTTGTTTTCTGCTTTACTTTTTCTGTTTTCCAGTTTTTTCTGTAATAAGTATTGAGAATTAGAAACACTATTTAAGACCCTACAGTGCTAGACTCAAAGATGAATAAGACACAAGGCACATTTTCTGCCCTGGGCCCATGGTTAAAGGACCTAAGAGGGGCCCAGAAAATGCCGACGGGAGCAGTGGATCAATGCTGAGGTGGCCAGCCAGGGGCAGCGGGAGCTCAGGGGAGTCAGAGAGAACGTGTGTGGGGTTTAAGCTCCTTGGGGGCAGGCACATGGGAGAAGACCAGGATACGTGACACAAAACACAGAGGGGGTGGCATCAGAGTCTAGTGTGGCTCCCTAATGCCCTGTGACTATAGGCAAATTACTTTGGACTAGTCCGGCTTTCCTCATCTGTACAAAAGGAACAATTAATAAGATAATGAAAATGAAGCATGGTCCCTGCACGAAGTAAGTGCTCAATAAAAATTAGATTTATAGCAAAAGTTTTAAGGTCAAGTCTAAGTGAGAAAGCACCAGGGTTGTGGGGTTCACCGGAAGAGGGTGGGAGAGAAGGTGAGGGGGGTGGGCACAGGCAGAGGGGTGCAACTTCTGGTGTAAGCTCTGTTCAGCATGGCAGGCTACCGGGCGGAGGTGGGGTGGGGGGTCCTGCCCATCCTCCCCTGATCAACGAAGCAAGTGGGGAAAGTGGAGAAAAAAGTGAGGGTGGGGTTTCCAGAGATGGACTCAGAGCCCGTAGCTCTGTGGAGTGGAGGGAAAGGGCGCGGAGGGGTGCACACAGAGTGCCCAGCATTTCCTGAGGATCTGCAACACACCACATACTGCTTTGTCCTCTCAGCAACCCTGAACATCACTGTGGCCATTTTACAGATGAGGAAACAGGCTGAAGGTCACACACCAGCACCAAGTAGACTAAGATTCAAGCTTCCAAGCATGTGCTTCCAACTCACTACTCACGAGCACCCGGAAAACCAGCGTTTGCGACCCTCCAAGAGGCCTCAGCAGCTTGAGATCTCCCTTGGCACTAGGCCAGCCTGGGGGTTTCCAGGGACCTTCCTGACTGAATCACCAGAAAGACCCTTTCATCCTTTCCTGTCCTCCATGGTGGGACCATGCCCCCTGCACTAGGTGGACCAGGGGTGGGAAGGAGATGGGCAGATCCTTTAGGTTTTACTGTAAATTAATTAAAATAAAGTCCCTTTTTTTTTTGAGAAGATCATATATACCCCTTGTGAGGACTAGAGGTGGCAGAGGCAGCCCCTGCACCACGTTGGGGTCTCTGCCATACCTGGGCAGGCCTAGGAGCCCACACTGGTTCCCTCCTGAAGGACCCAGTGCCTGGGGCCCACACGCCTCCTCTCTCTCACGCTGACATCTGAAAGATGAACTGTCTCAGATAAGACTTTAAGTTTAAACCTGGAAGCCCCAGAATGGGCAAGATTGCTGAGCACCTGAAGGTGGGTACAAGAGAGGAACAAGAGTGCTCCCAAGAACCCTAGCTTTGTTCCCCTCCATTTAGAGCTCAGGCTGTCTTCAGGCAAAGTCTGATTGCCTGAGTGAACTCTTTTAATTCTTCCAATCCACCTGGCAGAGAGCCCGACCACAGCATCTGCCATGCACTGTTTCCTGAAACTCTGGCCTCCTCCGTGGGATTTATAGAATTTGGGAGGGAGGTGCTGCGTTGCTTCGCCGTTCTGCTGCCCATTTTTCACAAGAGAAAACCGGGCGTCAAAGGAATGAGAATAGATTCTGCAATGAAAGCATTTAGAGCCAGACAGCGGGAGAAATCTAATTTATAACAAGAGTTCTCAGCCATGGCTACAAATTAGAAGCACGAGAACACTTTAAAAATACTGATACCCAGGCTCCACCAAGCATTTACTCTGAGATGATGAGGTTCTTTCTCTTCTTTCCTCCCTCCCTCCCTCTGTCCCTCCCCTCCTTCCTTCTGTTCTTCCTCCCATTGTTTAAAAAGTCTTCCAGGTGACTCTACTATGCCACAGATGAGAACGACTTACCTAAATAAGACAACTGTGTTAAAAAGAAAACTATCTAATAGAAAACTGGACAAAGGATATGAATGGGCAGTTCTCAGAGAAGAAACAAAACTGGCTGATAGGCACATGAAAAACTGTTGACCCCAATTAATAATTAAAGAAATGCTAAATAAAACAATAATGAGATAGCATTTCATGTATCAAATTGTCAACCTTTTTTTTTTTTTGGTAAGGAAAGAATATTCCCAGGAAGAGCAATGGTGTGTTTGTGGGTGTGTTGGGTTGGAAGGCTCTCATACACTGTGAGAATAAATGGTCACAACCTTGGGTGACACGCACACACCTTTCAACCCGTCAATCTCACTTTAAGATTCTAGCTAGGGTGTACTGAGATTTCAGCTCGAGTTGTTACTCATAGCAGGAAGACAAAAATGGGAAACTTCTAAATATTTAACATTAGGAGATTAGTCACTGAAGTGTAGAATAGAATACCACGCGGTTATTGAACATGACCTAGTGAATGAATAAGGATGTCCCCACTTGGGAAGATGTTCAGGTAAAGTATTGAGTGAAAAAAGCAGTTTCCAAATTACAGTGATAACATTTTGCCTCCTTGAGAAGATGGAGTGGAGAAAACACACGCGTGTCGGTGTCTGAACTTAGACAGGAACTTACAAAAATACATAGGAGGCTTATCCTCACCTCTGAGTTGTACAATGGTGATTATTTTATATTCTATATTCTTATCTTTGCTTCTCTGTGTTCCTAGCTTTGCCCCGCAAAGGACATACTTATTTTTGTCAAAAGGGGAAAAAAGTATTTTTAATTTAAATTTAACTCTCCAGAGCAAAGTTTGCTCTTTCGTTTTCTTCTGGGAAGGAAGGAGCCGACGTCTTGGAGCCACGGATCTCGATATGGCCTGGCTGCCCATCCTCCTCTCTGCATCTTGCCTTAGATCAAGAAGCCAAAATAGAGGCTCAAACGGGATTTTTTTCCTTCTCTTCCAGGCCTTTTCCACACTTTTGGGCTGTGAAATGGCTGAGGGAAATGGAGTTGGGGAAGAAGAAGAGAATCCAGAGAGCTGAGGGAGCCCCATCAGAGTGGAGAAGAGCCAAGCCTCAAAGTCCTGACTCCACCTCTGATTAGCTTTCTGAGCCTTGGTAACCTCTCCAAGCCTTGGTGCCCACGGCTGCAAACTGGGAACAATAATGGTGCCGACCTCATGGGTGGTCATGAAGTTTTACTGAGATGATAGAATGCGAACAACTTAGCATATTGCCAGGCACGTAGCGCTCAATGTGTGGCACTTCTGGTTCTTTCTGATTTGGAGAGCCAGGTCCTTCCCTGCCCAAGGGGTAGGCAGATGCACACAGGGAGCCTCTGATGGCCCTGACCCTCACTGAGGCCCCTGTGGCCATTTCAAGAGGGAAGCTGGGGAGAGAAGCCAAGTCCCAGAACCAGGGACTCCAGAAGGACCTTCCTAGACTCTGTGCGTGGACCTGTTACCTGGGGGCCACACTGAGTAAGAGCTCCCTGCCTCGGACCCTTGCCCACGTGCCTTGTCACCCCCTCCTATAAATGCCCTCGGAGACTGGGACCCTGTCTTGACCTTTCCTCCCTCAGTAACTCCGTTTGGGGCGACCTGGTGATGCACTGGAGCTACCCAAGGCCTCTGAACTCACCTTGCTACTGCTCCTCACCCCCTGCTCTTTACAACGTGGGACTCAGGATTAATAACCACCTTCACTCACCCATCCTTCCGTGACCATCTCTGTGCTGCCAAGCCCTTGGCTGTCATTGCAGAGGGCAAGTTCCAGCCGAAGTCACTGAGCTCTGCAGTGCAGAGTGAGGTGTCCATGGGGGCACGGAGCTTCCCAGTCAGTGAAGTGGCTGGGGCCTGTGACCTAGGCATGGGGAGGCTCCTCAGCAAGAGTGCAGACCCTCTGACAAAATCCAGAACAGAATGGTCTTCTGGTCTTCTAGAAGTTTCCATCTGGCAGCCAGAGGAACTATTCCCACTCCCTAACGTAGAGGAGGCCATAGTCCCTGGAGGCAGCAGCTGGCCCTCCCTATTCTCCCTACCCTCCAGAGCAGGGCTCTCTGAGGCCAGGTCCTCGGGAACCATGTTTGGAAGAGAGAGCCTTTATATCAGCAGGCTGGGTGCCTGTGAGTCCCAAATCCAGGGAAGAGTTGAGAGAACATTTGAGGGGTTAGTACAGAGGACCTGGTGGGCCAGCCTGGACTTCACATCTCTTCAGTGAGTGAGAGGATGGGTGGATAGATGTATGGATGAATGAATGAGTGACTTGAGTTTATCCTTTCATTTCTAGAGTTAATTAAGGAACAGGAAGAATAAAACATCCGTGGATGTGCTACCAGCCACTAGGATACACCTAGTTACTGAGCCTGGAAGCTAGTCTAGGGCACGAGTGACCGCAGGCAGCCCCACTTCGCGTGTGCTGCCCAGCAGTTAACCCGGAACTTGGCCCACAGTGTTCAGTCGCCTCTGGATCGGACGGACGAATGACACTACCAGAGAGCTCAGACAAGGTGGGGAAGAAGGGAGGGAGCTCTGGGTGCGTCTCCACCACACAGACAGTTAAAGCCACTTGTACTTCTTGGTGAGATCCAGCAACTGCAGAAGCCTTGAAGTCCAGCACCCACAGATGGGAAGCTCATTTTTAAAAAGTGAAATTAACAAAGCAGAGGGGGCACAGCTAGGTCAGGATGGCTCAGAGCCCCCAGGCTGCTCTCCTAGCAAGACAGTGAAGAGACCAGAGCTTCTGCTAAGCTGGTCAGACAACACCCAGCTGAGCTGCAGCTCTTCCTCCTCAGAACTGCCCGACACTCTAAGGTGTGCCCTCCACACTCACCCTACCCCCACACACTGTGACCCTGTCCTCCATATTCTGAGTGTTTGATGCTTGATCCAGAGTTGGGGTTTGTGTGGACTGGATTCCCTGAAGGTCCAGCTCCTGGTCGGGATAAGCCCAAGAGCTCCTCCCAAGATCCCCACCCAGGCCCCAGGCAGCCTGTTGCCTTGGGCCCTCTGACTCGCTTGTGTTGTTGACTCATCTGGAAACTCCTGGTGACTTTGAGGCTCTCCCTGATCTGGACAGAGTCCCTGGGGCTTCAGCCTTCCGCTTGTCCCCATCTCCTGTGTCCCAGTCTTGGACTCTCCTGGGCAATGTGCTGCCCCAGTCTGAACGCGCAGTACCAGTGGCAGTGCCCAGGCCCTGTCAGGTTGGGGCCTCGGCCCGGGAGGAATCTGGAGCGGAAGGCAGGCCTGCAAAGCTGGTGTTTTCCTCCTGGGGAGTGGCCCCTTTTTGTGACTCAGACCCTGGGAATTTGGGAGCCCTGCTTGTCTCTGGCTGAAGCTGGGCTCCCAGGGGCCCTCACCAGACTCAGAGTGAATGCACTTGGGTTTCTTAGCTCCTCTGGCCCCTCCCATTCCCCTCAGTGGGTTCCTTTTGTTGTCACTAAATCCCCTCGATCTCCCCTTCCAAAAGCCGGCAGATCCAAGTGGAATTCAACACCCAAACACTCACACAAAAGCTAGGATTAATAGCTGGCTTTGTCTGGGCACAGATGTGCAGCAGCTTGGGAGTGGGGGGGGGGGACATTTTTCCTGCCACTAGAGTCAACCTGGCTGGCTCCACATTTGGGGGAGGGGGAACTGCCACATGCCTCCCCCTGGGGAGCTCTTTGAGCTGAGCCCCACCTTCTAAGCTGGTGTGTGCTTGGGGACCTGGCCCTACCAAGGAGGAGACAAAGGTCCTTTCGCACTGGGAGGCCTCTCAGTGTCCCCTCCTTCCCCTTCCAACAAGTCACACTCAGCTGCTGGCTGGCACTCACAGTCCCTGGATTTGGTCCCTGGACTCAGTCCCTGTTCTTCAGGAGCCTGAACTCTGAAACAGGCCCCAGCAATCCTTCAAGAACCCCGGGAGCTGAGCAAAATAATGGGGACACTGACAGGAGGCCCCCAGGAGCTTATAAACTCAGGCAGACAGGGAGGGGTCCTGGAGGAGATGGGGCCCAGCTCCAGAGGAAGGGCAGGGGCTGTGAAGTAGGACGGTGGGGGAAGGGCATCCTAGGCAGGGCCCTCCCGGAAGAGGCGGTGGGGCTGGAGAGAGCAAGGCCTCAGGGGCCTGGAAAAGGCTTTGAATTGTTCTTCAGGGCAACTGGAGCCTCTAACGGCTGTGGATCAGAGTGGGAGCTGGGGGAGCCCGGTGGGGTGTAAGGAGAGCTCTTCCGTGGTTGAGTGGGGGACAGGCTGGACGAGGTGGGGCCCAGAAAATGAGTGAGTGTTGCTGGGGCGGGGCCAATTCTCACCCCTTCCCTGTCCCCATCCCCGTCCCCAGTAGAATCCCTTTTCTGAGCAATCCGCGCTGCTGTTCGGCCATGTGGTCATGGAGGCTTTGAATTTTGGGGAAATACCACGTTTCCCTTTTACTCTGTGTCAGGTAGATCAGACTGCTTTCCCAGCCAGAGAGCTGGTGGGAATGTGACATCCGTCAGATTTTGGTGATTGGTGTGGGGGGATGGCCTCTCCCTCCCTAGGGTGGCTCAGGTTTCTGGGGTCTCCAGCCCATCTGGTCTCTGAGGAGCTGGTTGACCAAGACAAGGCCCCTGTCAGGAGGTTTATGCGCTAGAGGAGGGGAAACAGGTAAGCAACAAGGAAACAAATGAATAAATGAGATGACTGTACATGGTGACAAATGCTGTGGGAAAAATAAAAGGCTGGTGTGCCTGGCCTGGGACGGGGTGGTCAGGGAAGGCCACTCTGCAGAAGTGGCATTTGAGCAGAGACTCCGAGGATGAGAATGAATGGGAACTATTAAGTTGAACCCTCTATAATTTAACCTGTTTTGATTTACAAAAATAGCAATTTCAGAGAGTTCAAAGAAATACACATATAGAGGAGAAGGGAATAGCAGATACAAAGGTCCTGAGACAGGACCGTGCTCAGAGTGGAGGTCTGAAGTCAAAGGCCAGTGCCCCGGGCCTGAGCCAGGGAGCACCCAGAGAGACAAGGGTGCAGAGGAGGGCTGGTCAGGGAAGGAAGGCGTTAGGGGTTTCAGCTCAGGGGGAAGTCAGTGGAGGGCCAGGATGCAGCCTGCTTCATGTTCAGAATGCTGAGAATGTTGAATATTTTGGATTTTGGAATTGAAAACGTAACACCATTTACATTAGCGCTTTGTCCTTAGGTGTAAATCTAACAAAGTATGTACACAAGCTGTGTGAGGAAAACTGCAAAATTCTAATGAAATACAGCAAAGAAAAGCTAAATAAATGGAGAGACACTCCATGTTCATAGAGAGGAAGACCCAGCATCGCTCAGATGTCAGGTCTTCCCAAACTGAGCTGTAGGTTAAAACAATCGCAATAAAAATCCCAGCGAGTTAGTTTGCCGATTTTCACAATCCGATTCTAAAGTTTATCTGGAGAGGCAACAAAGCCTGAATGGCCAATGCAATATTGAAGGAGAAAAACAAAATCAGAGGACTGATTGATTACCCGACTTCAAGAGTTGCTCTAAAGCTTCAGTGGCAAGGCAGCGCAGGACAGGCATGAGAAGAAACACGTAGATCGGGGGGAGAAGAGTGTCCAGCAGTGGACCCCACAAACACACTCAGCTGATCTCCAGCAAGGACCAAGGCAGCTCAGTGGAGAGGCGTCAGCCTTTCAGCAAACGGTGCTGGGACAACCGAACATTCACACCACACACCAGAGACAGACGCAGACACACAGACACACAGACGCACAGATGCACAGACACACAAATGAATCTAAACTGGACTTTACATTCTTCACAGTAATTAACTCTAAACAGATCATAGACTTCAACTGAAAGTACAAAACGATTTCAAACTTCTACAAAGCACCATCAGAGGATATTTAGATAACCTTGGGTTTGGTGATAACTTGTTAGATAAAATACCAAGAGTGACCCACGGAAGAAAACATTGGTAAGTTGTACTTATTAAAATTTAACATTTCTACTCTGTGAAAGATAGTAGTAAGAAAATTGAAAGAAGCCACAGAGTGGGAGAAAATCTTAGCAAAACACGTATCTGATAAAAGAACTGGTACCCAAAATATACAAAGAACTTTGCAACAATAAGAAAACAACCCAATTAAAAGTAGGCAAAAGATCTGAACAGACATCTCACCAAAGAAGATACGCAGATGACAGATACCCTATGACATATGATGTTGACCATAAAACAACAATCAGATACCACTATATACCTATTAAAATGGCTAAAATTCATAATATTGACAATACCAAATGCTGGCAAAGAGGAGGAGAAATGGGGACTGTCATTCATTGTTGATGGGAATACAAAATTGGTACAGCCACTTTGGAAGACAGTTTGCCAATTTCTTAAAAACAAATATGCTTACCTTCATTCTGCACAGCAAAATGCTGTGATTCCCTGGCCGGGCACACACCTGGGTTGCAGATTTGATCCCCAGGGCAAGGATGGGAGGCAACCAGTTGAAGTTTCTCTCTCACATCAATGTTTCTTTCTCCCTCTCTCTTTAAAATCAATACAAACATATCCTCAGGTGAAGATTAAAAAAAAAAAAGGAGAGAGAATACTCTTACTATATAATCTAACAATCATGCTCCTAGGAACTTATCCAGAGGAATTGAAGTCTTATGTCCACACAAAAACCTATACACAAATGTTTATCTCAGCTTTATTGATTTTTTTAAAATTCCAAAAACTGGAAATAACCAAGAAGTTCTTCAGCAGGTGACCAGAGAGACAACTGGTGGTACATCCAAACAATGAAATATTATTCAACAATGAAAGAAATACACCTCCAAGGCATGAAAAAAAACATGGAGAAATATATTAAGGTACATATTATTAAGTGAAAGAAGCCAATCTGAAAAGGCCACATATTGTTTAATTCCAATTATATGGCATTCTGAGAAAGGCAAACTATAGAGACAGTAAAGAGATCAGGAGTTGCCAGGGGCTAAGGGAGAAGGGTCAGGGGTGACTAGGTGAAGCACAGGAGATTTTAGGGTGCTGAAACTCTTCCACGTGACACTACAATGGTGACACGTGACATTATGCACTTATTAAACCCAGCAGAACATACAGCACAAAAAGTGAATTCTAATGTAAACTGCAGACTTCAGGTAATAATAATGTACAGACATTAGCTCATGTAACACACTAATGCAAAAGGTTAGCGACAGGGGAGACTTGGGGGAAGGCAGGGGGAGTAGATACAGGAGAACACGGGGCTCTTCCCCCAATTTTTCTATAAATCTGTAAATTCTCTAAAAATATCTAAGAAACAATTGTAAACAGATTTCTGCTGCCCACTTTTCTCCCTCAGCACCAGCTGCCCTCCCCACCCCACCCAAAGCTCTGGAGGGCATACCATGGAGTATCTCTTCAGGCAAGGGAGGCAGGGTCCAGGCTAAAAGCACAAAACTATTTCCATTGGGAGATGGAAATATCTCTCACCTGGCAGCAAGACTGGCACAGACTTCATTCTCTCAGTCAGTGATCTGGCCTGGGTAATGTTCATGGGCCTCCTTCCTCGGGGCAGGATCCAGCCTGACCCCACTCTCCTCCTCGGCCAGCCTGACTCTCACCCACGCTGTTTCCAGCTGGGAAGTGTCCTGTCCTCTGATTTGTTGTGACCCACACAGATCATCTTGATGGGTAGGAGCCCTTCTGGCCTCCAGAGACCCTCTCTTGCCCAGTCTGGTTTTCCCTGTTGCTTACCTGAGGGGTCTGTGGGCCAGGAATGCTAACTGCTAGGATTTGGGGACCAGAACTTATTCTTAACTCCTCATTACCCTGAGCCCGCCCTGAGACCGCTATGGATCTCATGCAAGCTTTCTGTGTGGCACCATCTCCACAATGACCCACAGTGTGTCCTGGGTACCCTGGACAGCCATGCAGGACAGCGTGCTACAGGTCCACGCAGACCCCTAACCACCAGCTGTCTGGGTCCAGGACAAGGTAACCAGAGAGGGTCCAGCCTGGTGGCTAGCAGAGAGAAGGGGCTTTGCAGAAGGTAGTCTCCATCTCCACCCTCTCCCTCACCTCCCTGAGGGCACAACCCTCACTTGGGGGCCCAAGCAGCCCCTGCCCACACTGTGTGGTCTGTTTGCAGGCCACTTAGAACAGAATGACCTATGACTCTTCCACCAGCACCACCAGTTCCAGTCCCCCTCCCAGGTGGACACTTCTCAGAGCCCATCTCCCCCAGCACCTGGCAACCCACCAGCTCAGCCAGCCCAGAATCGCCCTCCCTGCCTGTACCAGTCGCACTTAGTCCCACCACAGCTGCTTAGGACAACCTGAAAAACAGAGCTGGAAAACCCCTCTGCCCAGTGGACTCCATAGCTTGGAGGCTGGGCTGCCCCAGATGGGGAAGCTGGACACTCAGGGGCAGTGCCAAGGCCCTAGGCTAGCAGGTGAGCCCCCCCACCAGGGGGCTCTGTGGGCCCTCACATAGTGATTCAGAGATTCCCAGACTTTGTTTTGATGAGCCTGGGACCTGGAGCCTCCCAGTCCCACCAGGTCTGGGCTCAAAGCCCAATGGCTGCAGCCGGGCTCCTCTAAGTGGGGGAGGCTGAGGCCAGGGAGGACAGAGGGACTGGGTCATCAGCTTCCAAGGGCAGACTCTACAGCGGCAAAGCTGGCTTTCAAGCAACAATGTAGGAGACAGGCAGAGGCAGGGAGGCTGACTGAAGTCCCACACCGGCAAGGTTCAGGAGCAGCGATGTGGTTAGGGAGGCACTGGAGAATTTTCCTTCTTTTAGGTTGAGAGTGTGAGCTGGCTCCGTGGGTCACACGGGGCCTGGACCTAACGACCTGGACCTGCACAGGGCGTCCGCTGTCCCCTTAGCTGGGCCCCTTCTGCTCCCCTCAGCGCCCGGACAGTGTGCATGTGCGTGGGGCTGGGAGGGAGGCTAGCAGGTACGGAAAGAACAGAAGGGACGCTCCGAACGGCTTCAGGCCCCGCTGAGCCTGTGACAAAGCTCCCAGAGAACACGGAGCTGCGTGGTTCGCGGCTCAAAAGTAAGCTTCTGCCCAATTTCCTTACACTCCGAGGCAGAAGGTATTAACAGTGGAGTCAGAGCTCAGAACTGCACCTCACCCGACTCCTTCACTCAGCAGACTTGGCCCCTCCCTGTGTCTCAGTTTCCCCGTGCCTGCCCGGCCTGCCCCCACCAGTATCGTCATGAGAATCCAGTAAATCGAATGTCCGTGCACTGCTTCCTACACCGTCAAGCCATTCGTGCATGTCGAGGGTGATTATCACTGTCACTGGAACCTCTCCAGGCCCAAGGAAGCTGCATTCCCCGCGAGCGTGTGGCTTGGATTGACTTTGAACAACACCATTTCAAAAGCACTCGGCCACCTGGCACTGTTTTCAGGCACTCAGCTGGGAGATAAGTGACCATAAATCCTCTTCTAGAGGCGGCCTGACTCCGCACACTAACACACCAAACAGTGGCACGCACTTCCTCGATAATCACATCCTGAGAAGACACGTGGAAAAAAAGTCTGGTAGGTGTGTTTGTGCTCTGGCTTCTGGAGGCGGGCGGGCCGAGCCCCATGAAGTGGTGTCTGTGTCGGGAGACTTCTCCCAGCTCGCCCCACCCCTCCCCCTTCCTGGCTTCTGCAGCCATTTCTTGTCACTGCTGAACAATAGGCCTTGCTAGCAGCTGGCAGCTTGGCCGCCCTGCCCCAGGAAGGGGCGGGAGGGAGGAAGAGAGGGGCCTCCAGGCGGGCTGCGGGCTGGGGCAGCAGCCTGCTGCCAGGGGCTCCCAGCTCCGGGGACAATGCCAGCGTGCGCGCCCTGGCCCCGCGGGTGCACATGGCTGCATCATCCCCGGGGCCCCGCTGGCTGGCAGGGGAGACCTGAGAGCAGTGGTGTTCCTCTGGCGCCAGGGCTTTTGTGAAAACCCCCCGCCCGGGCCCCATCCCCAGATGCTGGCAGAGGCCCCCAGGACGCTAACTTGCCCCCAGGGAGAGCCACCACCTGAAGCACAGGGCTCGTTTGTAGTCCTGCCACCTTCTTTCGCCTCTGAGCCACTGAGTCCCCGAGAGGCATTCTAACTGGCCGAAGGTCACACAGAGCCAGGATCAGAGAACCTAGGGGACGGTGAGCCCTATAGGGCTCTCCCAACTCCTGGCTCACTGTGGTCCCACTGGGACATCTTCCTCCTCTTGTCCCTCAGGGCAATGCCTCAATGTTCTTCACACCCCTGTAGAGAAGCAAGAGGTATGAATCGGCTTGTTCAAGGTCAGTCAAGGGAAAGAAGTAAAGCTTGGTCTGGGCCACAGTCTCCTCTCTCTCACCTCACACAACCTCCAGGTGTCAGCCTACCCGTGGGCCCCGATGAAACCAGGGGCGATGGGAGAGTGTGCTGACATCATTGTAATAGTCAGGGAGGCCCGGCCCCCAATCCTAGCTCTGCCACTTGCCAGCTGTGTGACTTTTGAGAAGTTGCTTAATGTCTCTGAGCCTGGACTCCCTCCTCTGTAAAGCAGGGGTGGTAAGATAAACATCGAAGGCTGGGGCAAAGAGTCCCTGAGATCACACACACCAGCACTTGGCAGTGTCTATTCTGGTACCTGTTCCAGGGACTATTACTACGGATTCAAAGATTCCCTTCCGAGAGGAGCAGAAGCACATTAAAAGCAAAGGTAAAAGAGGCAATAGGGACTCTGGGACACAAAGTTGGAGCAGTTTCCTCAGTAAATAAATAGCTGACCATATGACGACAAGCTTGGTGGTAGGGAATGGTGTGCCCACAAAATGTGCCTCCAGCATTAAGATGCCCCAGCTTCGCTTTAAGGCCCAACAGAAAACAGCACGCAGAGTGGGGACCTGGGTTTTCACCCCGCGAACTGTCCTGCTAGCTGCAGCTCCTTCTTTTTTTAATCCTTACCTGAGGGTATGTTTATGGACTTTTAGAAGGTGAGGAAGGGGGAGAAAGAGAGGAGAGAAGAGCAGAGAGAGAGAAAGATGTGAGAAACATTAATTGGTTGCTTCTCATATGCACCCCAACCGGGAATCAAACCCGCAACCTCAGTGGTGCACAGGATGACATTCCAACCAACTGAGCCACCTGGCCAGGGCTATAGATTCCTTCTTAAAAATGTTTTAGAGCTGTTCTAAGTACTTTACATGTATGGACTAATTTAATCCCCACCATTGCATAAGATCAGCTCAATATTATTCCCATTGATGAGAAAGCTGAGGCACAGAGAGGGTCAGGAACTTGCCCAAGGCTACAGGCTGCATGTACATGGTGGAGCAAGAATTCAAACTCAGGTGGTCTGGGAGCAGAGCCAAACTCTGAAACTCAGTGCTATCAACTGTCTTGCCTTAGACAATGATTGCATTCCCTTTCTGTGTCTCGGCTTCCATATCTGTAAGATGGGGCCCTTTGACCAGAAGTTCCATGTCTACACCTCCTTCCGGGTCCTAAGCCCTGTGAAGATGTCAACTCTGGTGTGGCTTTTCTGACTGCTCTGCCCTCCCTGGCCCTCGCCCCCACCCCCAGCAACTGGACCCTATTCACTTTCCAAGGGTGTGCTTCCCGGCCTATGTAAGCCCTCGAGCTCAGGGACTGAGGCCTGGCCCCACCACGGTAGGACACTGTCCTCAGCATTGTGTAGTGTGCAGAGATCACAGTCGGGCAAACATTTTCTGTTACGGGCCAAGAGCAAATGCTTTAGATTTTGAGACTGAGCCTTATGTCCGCTGTGCCATTGTTACAGGACAACGCCCTCAAACAATACACAACTCTGTGAGCATGGCCGTGTTATAACAAAACTTTTCTTACAGAAACAGGCAGCGGGCAGGGTTTGGCCCAAGAGCCACAGTGTGCTGAGGTGGCAAAGATGGACATCACCAGGTCTCTGTTCCTCAGAGCCTCAGAGGAAACACATGGTGTGCAGCTAACCTAAGACATGGCAAGATTTGCTAAGTCTGTTTGCAGAGGTGCAGAACCCTCTAGAAGAAAGAAGGTGGACTCTGACTCAGGGGACGTAGAGAAGGCTTCATGGATGGGCACTGGACCTTGTCCTTGGAGTGATGAGCAGAATTTCTACCAGCAGAAGTGGGGGTGCAAAGCCAGGGCATGTGGTGTTCTGGGAATGGGCAACTAGAGGGTTAGGATGGGGGCGGACCTGGGCCTCAGACAATGAAGGCAGAGTCCTACTCTTTTCTCATGCCCTAGAGAAGGGTAAACTACAGGGTCTTTTCTTCTTGTAATTCAACAAATGTTTTGAGTGCCTACTATGTGCTAGCATAGTTGTGTGCACGAGAGGATAGACAATATCTGTAACTTGCTTTTTTATTGCATTGTCAACATTTGCAGAAATTTAGGAGCTATGACTTTATCTGGTCCTCATAAGCATGGAGAGATTGAACGAGTGGCCAAAGTTATATCTCTAATTAATAGCAGCTGCTCATATTCCAGAGACAAACCACTGTACTGAGCAACAGATTCTTATTTCTAGCTGCCTAATAAGCATCTCCACTGAGATGTCTGGAAGACTCATTCTGTTCTCCCTGTACTGATTTTCTAGGGCTGCTGTAACAGAGCGGATCGAACAACAGAAATTTCTTGTTCCGGAAGCTAGAAGTCAGAGACCGAGGTGTCGGCAGGGCTGCTTCCTTCGGAGGGCTGGAGAAAAGAGATCTGCTCCCCTCCCCTTGCTTCTGCGTCCATCTTCACATGGTGCTGTCCTTTCTGTGTGTGTCTGTGTTGAAATCTGCTCCTCCTCCTTTGAAGGGCCCTAGTCATATTGGATCAGGGCCCACCATAACAATCTCATTTTGATTATCTCTGTAAAGACCCTATTTCCAAAGTAAGGTCACATTTTGAGGTACTGAGGGATAGAACTTCAACATTTTTTTGAGGGGACAATTCAACCCCTAACACCTCTCCAACCCCCCTCCCCTCTGCCCCATATTTCATTGCTGATTGAATGGAGCCTTCATTTCTCAGGTCCCTCGTCTCCAGGCCAGTCCCAGCCCAGAACTGCCTGGTGGGCAATTACACAACGGTGGGCATTAAATGCCCCAAGTCCATCAAAGATGGCCCACTGCCAGGAGGTTGCACAGGATCCCCTGCATTAACCTCTGCAAGGTGGTGGGGGAGGGCGGGCTGTCTGAGCCAGGGGACTGCTGGAGGACGTGCGACAAATGCCTGAACCACTGGCGCTTGGGATGTCAACTCAAGATGTCAACTCGAGCAACAAGGACGTTAGAGAAACAACTGTGGCAGTTAGTGGAGTTAGGAAGCAGGTGCAGTGACCGGCAGCACGGAGGGGAAAGGGCCTGAGTCGGGAAGCTGTGGTAGGGATGGAAAGGAGGTAGTGGGGACGGCGAACATTTTGGAACAGAGTGGCGTGGACAGGAGAACAGGTCGTGTGTGGGGGGTTGGGGAAGGATCAGGCCTGGAAAAAGGGTGATGAGGTCAGAGAGAGGACCGGAGGGCAAGGATCGGCCCCCTGGGGAACGGGGGCTGCTTTAGACAGCAGCACAAAGCTCGGCAGATACTTAAGTCCAGAGCTCAGGAGAGAGGCGAGGACCTTAAAGCAAGTTTTCAGACACCTGAGTGGATTAGACTCCCTGAAGAAAGCGGGAAGTAAAAGCAGAGGCTCAGCAAAAACCCAGTCACTACCAACCCCCCGAAAAAAACCGTTGAGAGAGAGTTGAGGGAGAGAAGTGAGAATAAGGAGGTCGAGTGAGCACGAAGAGTTCGAGAAGGGCCAACGAGGCAGGCAGAGAACCAGGGGAGAAAGGGGCTCCTGGGACCAAGGCGGTGAGAGAAGGTCAACTCCAGTGGAGGCTGTGGGTGAACTGCTCCTTAACACGAGCGAACTGTGACGTGAACTGGCTATGCTCTGGTCAGAAGGAAACTGCGAACACACCTCTCTCATCTTTTAACTGTTTATTGTATAATATAAAACTACAAAAGTAAGACTGCTCATTTCCATGTACATTTAATCTGTCCAATTGTTTAGATTACAGCCCAAACCTACATGTGAATACAGCCACCTGGGTTCCGATGTAGCATCTGTAATATTGCATAGAAAAGGCACAGCTCTCAGGTCTGTGGGGGAAAGGTTACACCTCCTTTTTAGACAAAATCCCTCCTCAAAAACCATGCACCAAACATGTCACTATATACATCTTTCCCAGAATCTCAGTTGTTTGCTTGTATGGACTGCACTTCTCTTCCAAACTTGTGATCCCCAAAGGGTGTCCAAAATCTCTATTGGCTTTGTCTGCACCAGTGTTGGTCCTAGCTAGTGGTCGGAACCGCTCAGACTCACTCCCAGAAGCCCTGAAAACAGCTGTGCACAGCAGGACAGGCGCCCCTCGCTGTCATCGGCAATGAAGGAAGTTAACCATTTACAGCCAGAACAGGTTAAATATGCTCTTTTCAGTATTTTCGTAAAACGTGTAAAGGCCCAATTTGTAACAGCAAGGTTTGAAATGAAGACAATTCATACAGAGAATATCAATTGTTGCATAAAGGAGAGTCTGTTTTTTTTTAACATCTGTCATTTAAGAAGGCTGCCCTGCAGTATTCATAATTCATTGTTTACCACAAAGGTAGTTAATAAATTTAAGCTTTAAAAATGATCCGTAAGTTGATACTTTGGCTCTTAGGAGCTTATTTATGTAAGACATTTTCCTTGACTGACCTCGGGGCAGCCGGGACACTCCAAGGGGCTATGGCAAATAGAAAGCTCGATTGATAAAGACACTCGAGGTGGAGCAGAGGCTCCGGCTGGTCCCGCCTTGTGGTGTGAACAGGGTGTCAGTGCGGTCGCCCCTTCTGTCGTAAAGAGAAAGTGCTACTAAAAAAACATTTAAAAATATCAACCCTTTGATGCTTGATTTTCTTAAAAATTTGGAGGTATTAAAACATTCCTCATCCATACCTTTTGCATATTTCAAATAGACCCTTATTAGAGAAGAGAGTAGAAGTGAATGTGGACTGTGCATATGATGAGAAGACCCAGGGGTCTGGCTCAGACCCCCTTTTAATACAGATTGACATTCCTACGAGAGAATACATTCCTACCACACATTCTGCACATGTTACGATCCAGATGTTGTTAGAGCTCCACAGTAAAATAAATATATTTACACAGAAAAAAGGAATAAATAACTTATGAAAAAAATCACTTCAAATTCAAAGCTCTTATTATTCTGCTCTCATCTTGTCACTTCATTGCACATCACTGTCAATAACTGTCCCCTCCCTGCCCTACCCAGCATGTCTTTCTCATAAAGGCACCTCAAACCGCCTGCCTGACTCTGAATGCCACACGATGTCCTTTACAAAGGGGAAGGCACTGCTGCCAGGTGGCACCTGGAAGTACATCCCACACTCAGACTGGGGCGTGGAGATCACACACAGGCTCACACTCCTCCCTGTGGGGACATCATTTGCAAAAGTAAGACACAAGATAACTTGAACACTTGATGGTTTTGTTCTTTTTAAAATGGGCCACAAATTTCCCTTGGTCTTCCTCAGAAGACCTCGAATGTCAAGAATGTATGGCAGGGGTGCCCAGAGTTAACAAGCATTTGCTGCTGTTGGTTTTTGGGTTGTTGCTGTTGTTTGGATTTTGAAGCCCAGCCTCACGCACATGAGCGGGTCAGAGAACCACGTCTGGGCAGCACTTCACTGCGCTTATTTGAACGGTTGCCCAACATATGGGATTTGTTTAAACACACGATTTGCTAATCCAACTAAAGTACAGTTGTTCTAAATTCCTGTAAATCAGTTTTTAACAATGGCAAATCAACCGCCTCACCCTGTTATTGTTCGGAATAATCAACACTATTGTGCATGTGTGTGTGTGAGTGTGCAGCATGTGGTGAGTGTGCCAGGTCCTCAGTTATCAGAAGCGTGGCATCTGGGCTGACTTTTCTCCCCAGAAAAAAGGAAGCCCTTATCGCGGACA
>VMDR010003400.1:43281-72672 GCA_007922815.1 Macrotus californicus
GGGGGAGAGCGTTGGGGGGATAAATTAGAATGTGGAAAGATTTAATCATACCATACATGACAAATCTTTTGATTAGATGAGCAGTTCCTTCATCACAAATGTATTGCCATGTGCATTATAAAAATAAAACTATCTATGGCTTGTTTAAAGTGCCATTTTATAAAGCTGTCTTTTTTAATTGGCCAGAAAGACTCAATTTTATCCATGGCAAGAAGTGAGCAGAATTGGTGACTGAATATTGACAAATGACTAACAACAAAGACAACAACAACAACAACAACACAAATCCCATAATTTAAAAATTCTTAAATAAATATAAAAGTTATTCCTAAAGAAGCCATCTGCATCTCAACAATATAGGATGTAACCAGCGAAAGTACCATTGGAAGAAAGAAAAAACTGAAAGGAAAAGGCCATAAACAATTTCGGCAACAAGCATGATACATTGCAAATGTTTTAAAATTAAATGTACACCGCTAGGAAGAAAAAGCTACTTCGTGTGTGTGTGTGTGTGTGTGTGTGTGTGTGTGTGTGTAGGGGTGGGGGGGGTGAAGGCAAGGGGGAAGGAGAAAAAACATGCATAGAGAGTCCTGTCTGCATATTTGGGTAAAACAGCCTTGTAAAGTGTAGTTAAAGCAGCTGATCAAGAAAGCAACCAGACTGGAAGCTGGGACACAATGGGACCAACTCTGGGTTCAAGAGCCACGGAGGTTTCAAGAGTGCATCCCAGGCTCGGCCGAGGTGAGCTGAGCTCACTGTGGTGATCACGAAGGTAACATTTTCAGCACTTAGCAACAGAGGGAACAAAAGCTCTGGGGAAGGGAAGCTGGAAAAGACAATGGGCAACATGATGGATGCCTTCTGGGGGAGATTTCTTCTTTTTTTTTTTTCCTTAGGAGCCCTAAGCACTGCAATAGGGTTTAGCTCCATGAAGAGGTTGGTTGCTTTTCAAAAAATTTTGTTCACATGTAAAATTTCAGGTCATCATAAAAATTATGCCAAAAAGGAAAGATTTGGGTTTTCATTTAAAAAAAATAAAAACAATTAAAAGCACAAACTTGGCATAAATACAGTGACTATTGGGTAGTCTTCCCCTCAAGAGAGGGAGCTAAAAGAGAACCATCACTTACACCCGGAGCTCCAAGGCCACCTCCCGCCAACTGCTTAATGCAAGTTTGATGAGCAGACGTGGCTCTGGCTTTGGAGGTCACAGTGCTGGCGGGTGTTCATGCCAGGAGGTCGGTGCCTGTGAAATTTGGGTGTGATATTGCCTGGCCCTTTCTTAAAGCGCTGTGTGTGTGTGTGTGTGTGTGTCTGTGTCTGCATTTGGGGACATCAACTGCGGATTGATTTGATACAATTTTCTCTTTGCACCAAACACATATAAAACATTACAACGCTATAAAAGTACAAGTGCAACTTGTACATCTGAAGTTTGCAGGAACTATGTGAGCAAATCCTATCAAAATAGCTATCTCATATGTATAAACAGCATTTGTTTTTTAGAAAAACAATATCATAAACTGCAGAATCTGTACAAAAATATAAAATAAATTTGGGCAGCAGTTTCTAAACAGCCATGTAAATGCAACACTTACGAGGAGTTAATGCCTCTAAAAGGGCTGAATTGCCAAGTCAACCTATACAGGGCGAAAATGCCAGAAAAGGTACTGAGATTATCTATATAATATATATATATATACTTTTTCTTTTTTTACCTCTTGCAATAAAACTTATAGAAAAAATAGACAAATATGCACATGCAATTTACAGCTTTCCCAACTTATTCCTTGTGCTTCACTTGAACTGTTTTTGCCACTCGATATAGCAACACTGTCCTCAAACGCATTCTTTCCTATTCCAGGGTAGCAGGTCTTTGAGGAACCACTCACAAAAGCATACTGAAAGTGGTCATCCTTGGATGAAGGCACTCCAACTCTGCTCAAAGCAAAAACTAGTGTGATCCTTTTGTAAAATGTTCTTCTTCTCTGAAAAAGGCAAGCAAGGGTGCATGCACAGTGCGGAGAGAGAGCGGTCAGGGCGCGGGAACACTCGCAGGGCCGGGCCGGGCCCAGTCACGGGGTCCCTGGGACTTAGGACCCGACGAGCACCTCCATGATGTGGTCCAGCTCTGTGAGGTCCATTTTGAAAGGCTGGCTCGGGGCGACGGGCTGGCTGCTGTAAGGGGCGAGCGTCTTGAGGAGGTCGTCCGCTGACACAGGGGCCATTTTCGAGGCTGTCCCCGACGTGGAGGTGCAGGGGTCAAAATCATACATCGACGTGTCAATGTCAGCAAACAGGATGTCGTCCAGGGTCAGGTCCGTCAGAAATCCCGTGGACGTGGTGATTTCAAAATTCCCAGGCAGAGAGTCCATCAGTTTCGGGTCGTCGGGGCGGCCCTCTTGAAGCCCCTCGGGTTTCAGGGCGCTGGACTCGCCAGCGCCCCCTTTCGAGCCGTCAGTCACTGCCACGGCGACCTCTGTGGAGGTAGATGTGGGACAGAGCTCCTCGATCTCGTCCAAGGCCGAGGAGAAGCTGTCCTTTACCGGCGGGAGGGCTGGAGGTGAGAGTCTGGTAGGAGCCGCGGGCGGCAGGACCGGAGAAGTGCAAAAAGTGTCGTCGTCGTCCTCGAGCAGCGAGGCCGGGGTGAGGCAGGCCTCCAGGGCCGTAGTGCTTCCGAGGTCGCCGGGGTGGGCGGGCGGGGCCGCGGCGTGGCTGAGCGCGGGCGGGGCCTCTCGGCAGCTGTCGCTCAGCGAGTCGCTGGGCTGGGAGGAGGTGGTGAACGCGGGCCTCAGGCTGCCTTCCTGTTTGAGCTCCTCCTGGATCCGCCGCAACATGTTGTTGATCAAGACGGTCTTTTGCAAGCTGGGCTCTGTGAGGGGCCGGTGGTTGTAGAGTTTCATAAGGGAAATGTTGAAGATAGTCTGGCGCTGTAAGGTGTAAGACACCTTGGATGGACCGTCAGAGGGAGACAGGATTTTGCCTTCCAGCCCATCTTCATGCTCATCAAACTTCCGTTTTCCTCCTTTACCCAACATATATCTGCAAAGGAGAAAGGAAGGAAATGGAATTAATCATTGGAAAACTCACTGCTACCGTAAAAAAGATGCTGAGTCAGAGGTCAGGACGTGGACCTCCCATAGTGCCTTGCCCAGGCTTTTGTTAGAACAGTTGAATTAATTGGGGGAAGACTTTTTAGAATGAGAATCGGGAAATCTACTTTTGTATGCTCGTGGAACAATTTTTATCACTATGTAGTCTGGTGAATGTATTTCTTGGGAAATATGTACCACCCAGATCAGTTCAATGTTACCATGGCAACCGTAATTTTGACTTTCTCAGCTCCTGCACTTGCCTAACACTACCATACAGGTTCAATTTCCCTCCCCCAAACAGATTTATTTTTAAAGCCCAAGAAAACACTTACAATGCTATGACCTAGACAGATAATGGCGTCACAGGTTACAGCTTGAACACATCTTGAATGATTAAAAGAACCAACTTGGAGAAGAGGGAACATGTACAATTTTGGTAGAACTGTGTGTGCTTTCAAAATGCCTTTTCCTTCCTCATTATGCAGAGAGCCTTTCTGTCTGTTTGGGGACACGTGGTGAAGCACTTGGCCTGTGTTAAATGACCACTGTGACTGAGCTACCACCGCTTTTCAGTCTTGAATCAAGTGGAGGAATGTGGATTTCCCAGCCCGTGTTTCTCCTCAATTTCACTGCAGACAGCTATGTCTGAATGCAACTGTACTAAGTGGAAAATAATTTGCTCTGATTATAAGCATTGCTGTTTGGGTACTTGAGACATTTTATAACAAAATACTTACTGGGCCTTCAGAGGTATATATGCGTTTTGAAACAACAATCTCCTATCTCAGCCCTGGAACATTCGGGAATGGGTTGGATTTTCGCTCCTGCCCTGCCTTGCCTGACACTCACAGCCCAGGCTGAGACGCCTCCTCCCCTGCCCTGGCCCTAGTGAAGACGCCCTCGGCTGGCTGCACCTTCTGGAGTGGCCCTTCCTCTCAGAACTTCCACCATCTAAACAGAACGATTCAAGTCCGTTAGCCATTGCCTCTAAGACCTTAATTTCAAACTACTTAATCAAGAAAGTTGTCCTTATGTCATCTAGACGAGGAGACGTGGCTCTAATTAGGCCAAGCCCACGCTTGCTCTCTCACCCTCTCTACAACGCTCACCCCTGGGTGCGCAGTAACCCTCTCCTCAATGCCATTCTTTGATAGTTTCATGTGCAAGGGCTTTGCAGTTATTCCATTCTTCTTCTAAAAGTGACTTGCCTTTTACTGAATTGTCTCGGCTGATTTTGACGGCACCTCATTCAACCCTTTACTAACTCATTCCACATCTATGCTGTCTTGGGCACTCTGCCAGGCAGTGGGGAGTCCCTCGGAGGAATAAAGCCTGGTCTTCAGGGGACTCGATAATTTCTCCTACACCTCATTATCATTTTGAATTATGAATCTCATCCTAAAGGAATAAGGCTAGCCATAATAAAACTTCACAGAAATCCCTTCCAACACTCTGTTAAAGAAGGCTACGCTGACCCTCAGGGCAGACAGGTATGCAGGTGGTCACAGAGCCTGGCATATAAGTCTCGCCTGGGATGACTACATTCATGCCCCTCAGTCTCCAGGAGAGAAATAGGAAGGTAGCTACAACGCATCAGGGTCAGAATCGGCTCAAGAACTTATTAATGCTCATAAAAAATGTGGAGTTACTTGTATGAAACACTTTCCCTCATTTTATAGATGTTAAGAAAATGGCTGTCAATCACTAGAACCAAAGGCCAGTCCCATAATTAACTTCCCTAAGGTAAGGAAGGTATGATAGTAACAACTTGCTTATCTAATACTTCACATGACAGGAACATTTCCTACTGCTTAGTGCTAAAAGTCTAATTTGTATATACACTTTGCATAGAACATTTCCTATCTAAAGTATCTGTGCCCATTTAAACCTGGGTGTGAATTAGAGAGGAAGTGATTTCATTTCACATTACGAAAACACTTCCTACTTTATGCATTTAGAAGTGTTACTGGACAACTGTATTTTGAAACGGATAACTGTATTCACAATTGTATTATTTGTATTTGATTACAATTTAAGCATCTAAATACTCACTTCCAGAAAAATTCTGCTTTTGCCAAAAACTAAGTGCATTTAATTCTCAAATAAAGCTGTTAGATGATCTATGTTATATATGATAATGTGATCAGACCCAAGACACTTAAACATGTATGACAGAGTGCACAAATATATTCATGTAACAGTGAAGTGCTCAGCCTCTCTGACTCCATCTTGTCCAAGCCTGCTTTGTTCCCAGGGCCTTCAGGCTAATAGCTTCTGCTTAGTCTTGCATGTAGACATGCTCATCGTTAGAGGAATTCTGCTTGAGGCTTGAGTTTTACAAAAACAGCCCGTTGCTAGAATGCGCTTCTCCCAAGGAGATAAAGGAAGTATGTACGGTTTATCAAAGATATGCAGGAACCTCCTGACTGGACTCACATTAACTAGGGTCAACAAACTATGCACAACCTTTCGCCGACCCCTGCTGGCGCTCAGGTGTCTGCAGTGGTCAATCACCTCTTGCCCCTCCCGTTGACATAAAAAATGTCTGAACTCCGTACTTTCTTATGACGGATCTGAGGCACTATGAGGTCTCCCGTCTTTCTTGGTTCACTCCTTCTCAATCAGTAAACTTTCCTTACTCCAAACTCTAACTGAGTTTTGGCCTTCTGAAGCGCAGGGCACAAGGTTTGGACCCATAACATACACACATGCTCCAAAGCAGTATTTCTCAAAGTGTGGTCTCCAGAGGGTGCTGGTCTAGAAACTGCCACTGGTCCGTGATGGGGCAGGGAGAGGTCCTGAGTCATCGTGTGTCTGTGAATCCAGTAGAAAACAAGGATTCTATTTTTATATGTTTGTACTATCTATTTCATTCCTCTAGCAATTATTTTCATTGTGTTTTACTAAAGTATTAGTCCATGAAAGAGGAATAAATCAGACAAGGCGGTTCTTTATCACAGTAAGTTCTAGAAACACTATCCTAAAATGTAAGCCAAATATATAATGAAAAACAAACTAGTAAGCTTATTGCCACTTTGAATTTTATTTACTGGCTTTCTTAAGGAAAGGTAACACACTAAGGTAAGACAATGTAGGCTTTTCTTTTTCTTTTAGTCATTGATACAGAACTGTCTTTTAAAGACTTGTTGCCAGAATAAATGCAGGGCTTTCTCAATAACTCACATTTCTCTAGAAATAATCACTGAATCTATGGAACTCAAATATGCACAAAGCATGCAGTACTGTACGCATTTAGAAGAATTCCCATGCCTGAAGATCTGCAGAGACACTTTTAAAGAGGTTTCAATGGGAGAAGCACCTAATTTCCAATCAGAACGATCCAGCTGGTCACAGCTGCGTGATAACCCTGATGATTTGGGAAAGGCCTGATCAGGCACTTGCAATGCTGTCTGGTTGGGGAAGGAGGGGGCCTGTGTAAGCAGAATGTGTGAGCAGGAACAGATAGACAAATTGAGTCTTGGATGCTTTTCAAATGTGTAAATAAGGACCCGTGGCAGAGCATGTCTCCAATCAGGTTTGCCTTCATTTCTGTTTCTTTTTATGAGGCAAAACTAGCTCCACACGCCCAGTAAGATTGCAAAACACACATAGTCATGATTTATAATCCTAATTCTCTCTAAATTTTTATAGAAAGGAATCAAATGAAACATAATAAAAACTAGTTCACATTTTTACCTAAAAATTAAAATTAATTTTTAAAAAAGTTGTTTGCCCAAAGTTTGCTTAAGACTTTAGAATCCAGTCTTCCCACTGACAGTTTTCAGAAGAGGTCGCCAACTCCTGGAAGCGGAAGGGGTTAGAAGAACTCACTCTCCGCCTTCTCGGAGCAGGGCACAGTTCAAACAAGAAAATACAAGCCTCTCAAGAACCTGAGGGCAAGAAGCCAAATGGTGCGGTGTGGGGCCTGGAGCTGGGCAGGCTAAGGCCAGAGTGGCCAGCTCCTCAGAAGCCTCTTTCCTCAGGCACTCTAACGCAGTAACAATAGCTCTTTAAGCAGGCTGTTGGAGAGGCACGTGACCCATCAAACAGCCTCACTCAGGGCAGCTAGAAGATGAAGCAGTAGCTGGAGCTCATTAAGGGCTTCCAGGTAAGGGGGGGGGGGGGGGGCGCGTATTCTGCTGTTCCTGTTTAAAAGGCCCCATGGCCTGGAGTTCACCAAAAGGAGCAGCTGTGACAAGCGAGGTTTCTAGGCCACCCTGAGGTGTGACACCCCACTTTGTCTCCTCCTCAACTTATGAGGACCCAAGCCCAAAGCCTGTGTTGTTCTACCCAATCTTTCAAAGACCCAAAAGGGACCCTGAGTCTCAGGGCTGGTTAGAGAAGCCCAAGGGGAGAAGGAAGGTGGTATACTCCCTTTTTTCT
Organism: Macrotus californicus; assembly: GCA_007922815.1. Lineage (NCBI taxonomy): Eukaryota > Metazoa > Chordata > Mammalia > Chiroptera > Phyllostomidae > Macrotus > Macrotus californicus. The sequence continues at coordinate 50,760 of VMDR010003400.1, forward strand.
GCTCACATGAAGGAATCTAAAGCTAACTACAGGCACTTTTCTACTGACTGCTCAGTGGCTGTTAATAAAAGGTTCAAGATAAAACACCCTCCCTTCTCCAATACATTTGTTAGAAACAGCTCCTAGCATTCCAATCCTCTTAACGTAATTTTTAGGACTATGAACTACAGCAGGCACAGTTTTGAAAATAAAGAACAAAACTCACAGGAAGCAATGTAAATGAAAACTTGTCTTCCAGAGTTTTCCATGAAGTTTAATACTGAACAAATTTCTATATACCAAACCTGGCTTTCAATTGTGCAGCTTTCATTAAGAAGGACCCAGCTGTCCTCAAATGCTACAATCCCCTTGGGCATAATCAAAAGTAACAAATGTCACTAGAAGATTCCTCAGAAGAAAAAGGACCGAGAAACAGGAGATGCTATTACCTATGTGGGGGGTTTGCATTTCAAGATTTTGAGAGACTCCCACAATAAGGAATCTGAGAGATTATTATGGACTGGGGTGATCAGGGGAGACTGCTAGGGACAGGATTTGAGATTTAAGGTGGGATTGTCTCTTAATGTCTGTTTCCTGCCCATAAGGGCACAGCCTGTTCCACTCACCTCTGTATCCTTAGGACTGGGCAGACCCTGACACACAGAAGATGCTCCCTAAACAGTCACCGAATAAGTCAATGGTAAGTGGAAAGAGTGAGAAAAGACACTGACGAACAGCCAGCGAAGAGCTGTAAACAAAGACAGAGATGCCAGTCTTTGGCCCTGAGTGTGAACTGGGTAGGAACTGAGTGTGAACTATGAGAAAGGCAGGAGGTGACGGCTGAGGAACCTGGCTGGGACGGGGCCACAGAGGATGGCCAGGGGAGCTCTGCTCCGAAAGCTCTCCCGTGAATGCCTCTCTCTCTAGTTCTGGAATTCGGGCGAGTGTGGGTGGGCAGCAGACCCACCTGGAGGGCATGTTACCACACAATGCTGCCCCCCACCCCAAGATCCTCATTCATCAAGTCTGGTGGGGGGGCCCAAGAATCTGCATTCCCAGAAAGTTTCCAGGTGATGCTAGCCTGGGGACCTTACTTCGAAAACCACGACTTCCTTTTTTCCCCATCTGGCCGTTTCACGTTTCAGCCTGAGAATATCTTCACTCCGTGAAACTTGAGTCTGTGGTCTCCCTACTGTGTCTACGCAAGTAAGGACAAAAAAAGAACAAACGGCGCTTCCGTGAGGGCAGCAGACAACTGGGGTTAAAAAAAAAGACTATGCAGAATTAAGATGTCTTCAGGTCAATTTTATTGATAAAGCTCAGCTTCTCAGACTGACCTATCAGACGCCACTGGCTCAGCAGGGCCCAGATTCTTCTTGCTGTGATGTTAGAGCGAATGAATGGCAAGGAGGCCCCAGGTCCCAAAAGGAACTGAAATAATACCTGTGTTTTCAAAAGGTGACATCTCATAGCTTTTACACTTTTGAGGCATTAGGAGAAAAAAAATGCAAATGTTCAAAAACATTCTCTTTAGTTCAATGGTTTTCAACTTCGTACTTAAGCTATGCCTTTAAGACACATTTAACCCCCCTCCTTCAATGTTGTTTGGACTGTGAAGACAAATGTTGCGGCTTTAAGACTGAGAGCACTCAGTCTTCCTGCGCGAACTACCACTTCTGCTGGCCCCTAACAAGGAAACCCAGTGCTCTGACCTGCAGCCTCACCAGAGCCCTTGGCGGCCACTCGTGCTTCCTAGACACCCAGAGCCTGGTGGCCACTGACGGGCAGGCCCTGGGAGGGGCTGGGGCGCCTCTCTGGGCAGCATCACTGCTGGGGCTTGTGAGAGGCCTGAACGGGGAGTCACCTCTGCCCACCACCAGGGCTGCCTTTCTGCCTTTCTGACTCTATGCAGGTCCAAAAACAGGTGTAAATATTGCGTTTAGCTCTAACTTAACTCATCCCAAGCAACAGCCATGACCTCAGAGAGAAGGAAAACCTTCCATCTCATCCTACTCAGCATCCAGGGAATTGATGCTGTAGAATCTTCAAAAGGGATCCAAGCGGACAGCTTGGTCCCAATTTCTGAATGGAGGAAATGACTGGGGAAGGTGGGACGACCACATGGTCAAAAAGGTAGCAAACAGGGGAGGCACCTGGCCCTGTGCATGGGGAGGGTGTGGAAATGGCTCCCAGCTCAGCAGCACCCAGGTGAAGGGGTGCTTGTCACACAGGCTGGGTGACAGGGGATCCCAGAAATCATGACTTTGAATACCTCAAGGCCCAGCTGGTTCCTAACTTGTACACATTTTCAAGAGCTTGTTCTAACTTCCTTTTGCCCTAGTAAATAACAACTAGAAATCTAGTGTTTCCCTTCTCAGGAGTGCAGCAGACTCCACGATTAAGTGACATGTTGTTTTAAAAGTCAGTGATCAAGGCGGAACTAAGCCATGGTGTGTGCTGTCCAGGAAGGGTAGTTCCCGGGGGGCACAGGGCTTCTGGGGAGCTAGTCACATTCTACTTCCTCACCCGGGTGGCGAAGAAGCCGGTGTTTGCTTTTGGATAAGTCACTGGCCTGTACACTTAGGATCTGTATGCTATACTTTTAAAAAAACAACTTTTTAAACATTAGTTTATAGCTCTCAAGAACGAGGCTCCTAACTCCAAAAGAGAGCTTTAAGAAGCCACATCGCTTGTCTCTTCAACTCCACTGACCAATGTGACCACAGGTGTGACCCCTGGTAGCTGAGGAATCCAGAAGTGCCAAGGCTGATAATCATAAAAAGGAGACATTTACAGCAATGCCAACAACTCAGCACAATGATCTACCGCAGTTGACGAAAGACACTAGGAATTCTGACAAGTGTCTTCAAAGAGGCCAGCAGAAGCTATTTCCTCACTCTGATGTCCTGTGTCACCAAAACCTGAAGACCTTTAAGTGGAAAACACATTCTTTCCGTTTCTGTCAGACGCAATTGTGGAAGAAAGGAGCGCCCCTGGTAAACTTTTGCCTGTGACAGACTTCTAGGACCAAAAGAGAGAGGCTGGCCAGAAATGTTTTTGAGACAACTTCTGAAAAAGAGTATTCTCATTTCTCCTTTCCTCACCCCACCCAGCTGCCCTAAGATGGGTGTTGGATCCTGATTTTGAGGGGGTCCAAACGGACAGTAACAAGACACTTCCCACTGGCCAGGGCCAAAACTGTGAGCAGTAGTCCCTGCACCCTCAGACTGTCACACAGCAGCTCCCAGGCAGGAAGGAAAAGCCTACCCTCCTTCAGTGTGAGGGGGGGGAGACACATTTGCTTAGACAACTTCCCACACTGTTAAAACACTACATCTTAACAAACACACAGCACTCAGAAATCTGATGATGTCTATACTTTTAACACCCTCCCTCCCCAAGTAGCAACAACACATACCAGTAAGAACAAGAAGGCCCCCCAAAAAGGACACGGTAGGGGTGGTGCTGGCAGGATCAGAGAGAAAGCTAAGAGAAACAGGTGAACCCTCCAAGGGTTTGCTATACAAGGGTGTGTGATGCCGTGGCAAGCACAGGAGTAGAGGTGGTCCCCCCCATGTGTCTGGGTGGCAATTTGGTGAGCCTCCAGGAGAAGGAGGGGGATGACCAGCACTCCCAAAGGCTGCCTTCAGACTCCAAGGTGACTGACTGCCTCTGGCCTAGGGGAATGGCACATACTGGGGAAAATTTCACTGGGGCAAGAGCCTCTCCTATTATTTATAGACAAGGATAGGGACTCCCAGATGACAAGGGGTGTTAGTTACAGAACCCCTAAAGCTGCCTGATCGGGAAGCCATTTAAAAAAACAACAACCAAAAAAAAAAAAAAAACCACCGAAGCTCATCCAGGATGAGGTCCCTGCAGTAACATCCATGCTAATTGGTAAGTAAGACAAAGCCTTCCCTAACAAATCAGCAATGTCATTATGAAGCCAGTCACTAGATGAAGCCAGTTAGGCACGCTGGGGCGCTATTCTGCAGCTGTAACCCGATACCACTGTTTGCTGCGCGCCTCCTGCAGCCTCTCCCCCTGCGCAGGGGCTCGGCGGCGGGGCACCGCACCCGCAGCTTATTAATCACCAGACACTGACTTTCGAAGGAAACCAACGGGAACAATCGCCTTTGCTTTCTTGACAGCATCTCAAAGCCTGGAGTGGAGATAAACGGAAATTCGGCCAGGAAGTCAACTTCTAAGTGAATTAAAACAACAACAACAACAACAACTTTTACTATTTGGGGAAATCTTCTAAAGTCCACATTTTAAGAAACTCTAGCTCTTGCGCTCAAGATTTTAACACACTTGTATTAAGTTGAAGACAGTTTCTGATGCTATTGGTTTGTTAAACAGAACCTGTCCTGTTGAAAAGAAATTTAAAGCTTGACAACAAATTGTATTTAGTAGGCAAAATGGAGTCAAATTCTGGGAGATAATGGTCAAGTACATATTTCTTTGGAATAAACTATGACCTAGTTAATAAACATCTGGAAAGAAAAATGGGCTTTTTTAGAATGTTTCAATATCCTGTCTTATTGGTTCCTCCAGCAGCTGGGGATTTTAGGGTTTAGACCTAACTCTTACGAAGCTGGGGATACCAGCCACCTTCTTCCAAAGGCAATGGAAGTGCAAACAATTCTTTTATTTTACCTAAGGATTGTGTCTTAAAGCACCGCACACTTAAAGTGAAAGACTGGGCAGAATTACACAGTTTTTAAACTTAAGGATAACAAAAACATACTCAGTATGATATGATGCTTGGAATTTGCTTTAAAATACTTTAGAAAAAATACCTGGCTGTGTAGCCGACCCAAGATTGACAAAATGTTGGTAACTGTTGACGCTGGGTGATGAGTGCAAGGGGGGTGCACTGTGCTCTTCCCTTTACTTTAGAGTATGTTTGGAATTTTCCACAATAAAAAGTTAAAAAGATACCTATACATATTCTTAACATCCTATAAACTTACAAAATCAAGTGAACACAATAAACTATTTACACTCTCACCAAGAACTATTAACTTGATAGATTATTTTACACAGAAGATAACTATTAAAGCTCTATGTAAACAAGCATGCCCAGTAGGAGTCAGAACTCCTTTTAAGCTCTGAAAGACAGCACTCCACAGTCAGCCACAAGGGGGCGCAGCAGAGCAACAAGGCACTCCTGATTGTTCACAGCAATTTCTACCTACAGATCTCCACGATTGTTCCCAAATTCCAGTCTCTGCAGGACACTGGTAAGCAAGCCAAGAGCCTTGCCAATGCCAAACTAAATTATATTATTATGCTATGGGTTCAAATTCTTGAAATACTGTATGTAGAAAAAGGCTGTTGCCTGTGTATAAGAAACACCGCTGTTTCAAAAACTATGGTTAAAATTCCTGGAGGACCTCTGAAGTGAGAACACACGCACACAAACATACGTACAGAACCCGCACTATAAGGTGTGGACTTAGAGAAGCCAGCAGTTCAGAATTTCCACTGGGGTACTAAAGTGGAGTCCCCACCACACAGTGAGTGGTCTCAAGGTAAGCATTAAGGATTTTACTAGTATAGAAAAGCCTTCAATAATCCTATTGCTTCTTAGTATCAGGAAATTACTTACATGCTGAACAGATCAGCAGTTATTTGGGAAAACTTCACAAAAAGTATTGGGGAAGAGTTATTATAAAATGCAACACGGTGACCCTTAAGAGAGACAATGGAGCAAATCACTATATAACCACTTGCTGGAGTTCTGTCTATTCAAATTACAAAGTCAGGCTCTATGATGTATGTTCAGTAATAATGTTCATAAGAGATGAACTATTATCACCAATATTCCCATTCGAAACTTGGTAAATATGAACATATATTTTTATAAATAATATAATCATTTAAATTATTATGATACCTAATACTGATTGGGTGTCAGAAACACATCTTTAGCTGAATCTAAAGCCTCATTATCATAAAGGAAAGGAACTCTTGTATTTGAATTTCTTTCCCTTAAGATTATGTGCTTGTAAAGATCAGCCAGCCTCACCCCACCCCCATTCCTGTGCATAATGAAAATATTTTTTGCTCCTGTATTTATAATTGCTTGAATGGGATTCTGGTGTCGACTTCCCTCCGCCCCCTAAAGACACCTTGTTTTTTCCCTCACACCAGAGACCTTTAATGAACGTCAAGGGGGAAAAAGAAGACTTAAGGTAGAAACCAAGTGCTTTTCCAAAAAATATGTGACAGTTTTTCTTAAAGAGGGCTATCAGATATATGAAACAGTCACACTAGAACAAATAAATGTAATTTGTTAGAACAAATCTGTGAAAAATAAAATTGTATATTAGTTAAAACATAAAGGTTTTCTTTTAGGGTTTGTTAGCCAACTACTGGCCAAGAATAAAACAAATTAAAAATTAAGTATGCTACATCAGGAAGGGTTGTTATGGGTGTTTCTTGAAGGTTATGATTAGTTTTTAATATTTTTTGCTTTCCAACTTGGAATGCTTTATCACTGTGAAAAAAATCACTTAAAAGAAGACATGCTATAAAATATTCCTCGCAAACACAGAACATATTTCATCTCTTAACTTCCACATGCAGTCTAAAAGAAGAAAATCAGAGAAATGTTATTTCTTTGTTTACTTACTGAGTGAATCTAAACCTTGTATTATATGGTCTAAACCTGGATTCCTTAAAAGAAAACGATCAAATTTCTCCAATATGACAGATGAGTATAAAAATAGGCATGTAAGGAAGTAACTATTCCACTATGTAAATATCTGTCCCGTGTAAGCAACATACATATTACAAATGTTTACTTTAGTTACTTCGATGAATTAGGCAGGCTAAGTGGTAAGGTTTTGCAAAGACAATTCAACTTTACATCATATACTTGAATAATTTACAAAGTAGAAAAAGGAGATGAGGCTACAAACTAAACCTGAGGGCGGTGAAGGATACTTTGTAAATGCGGCAGTCATTCATTTTTATTTACTTTGGGGCTCTTCTGACATCAAGTGTATTTTTTTCTGGGGGACTTCTGTATGTTGATAATTAATGACCCACGGAACTTTACACACAATCATTTAGTCAAACACAATAAAAATAATCAGAGTACCACACTGAATATAATACATATTTATTTTCTTAGGAAGCAACCTCTTCATACTTTAACTTCAAGGATCCTCAATGATCTTTAAGGAGAGACTGCCTCCAAACCAGCCAACTTGCCCCCCAAATTCCAATTTGTCCCACCTATCTTCCTGAGGACTCTGCGTCTTGAATTTGTAAATCAATTACTGTTAGAAAGCAAAAAATCATCGCTAGATGAAATCTACTTTATATTTCTGGAGATGGTAAAAATACTTTAAAAAATTAATCTGCCTTAAAAACCTCTCAGAAAAAACCACCAGCAGGTTCATGGCAAGCAGAAAGGCAGTGCGAAGCTTCCTCCTTCAGCTGCAGACCACGGGGCTCAAACCCCTGTGCCCGCTCGGTTCTCCAGGGCAGAAGGGAAGACACAGAAGTACCCACAATACATGGAGGTTCCCTCCTCAAAAAAGGAAAGAAGTTTGAAAAGCAAATCTGTATCACGTATTATTATAAAATGGGATAACCACTCGGAGGGTAGATCAGTTTAAAACAGTTGCCACCTCGTTATCTCATTAGTATGGCTAGAATTTTCTGCCAACCCGTTCTGGAGTAGCGATGACCTTGGAACTTTCAGATTCCCTGAGTTTAACTTGGGCAACCCTTCTAAACACCAGGGTGGGGTACTCCAGCAGGCCTGCCTGAAGCCCCAGGAGCGTGGTGTAGAATGATAAGCAGCCAGCCAGAGGAGAAGGGAGCAAGGGGCTAAAGGCTGATTTGCAGAGAGTGACGTTTCGGTCTTCAATTTTCTGACGGTATATTCAAGTAGAACTTTTTACTTTTGTTCAACAAGTTCACACAACCCCACTACAAACGTGTGTGTGTGTGTGTGTGTGTGTGTGTGTATAAAATGTCCTTAAGAGCCAGAATCCATTTCCCTTCACTATTCTATGTGAAACTCCTCAGAAAAAAAAACAAACAAAAAACCAGGAAGGTTTTTTAAAGGAAACAGAGCTTAGAATTAAATAATAACTGCAAAGCTCCAAGTTTTTGCACAGAGGCAAAAAGATAGTAACACAGACATGAATTGGTTTTAAGAACCTAGGTTTGCTGCTACCTGGAGTTACTACAGAAACAAAGCTGCCTTTGGGCACCTAAAACTAGTCAGACCTGCTGTAGCAGTTGCTCAGTCAGCTCCAGATCTGTCCTCCGCTCTCCTCCCTCCGGCCCCCACCCCACGCATCCGCATAGCTCACTCCACTCAGGGCGGCGCCTGGCAGGGCACACTCACCCCTCGTTCTGCTGTCCCTGCTCAGCGTGCAAGTGTGACAGGAGGCCAGTCAAGAGGCAGCAGATGCCAACTCCATTCGGAACCAGAAGGAGAATACAGCTTATGTGATCCCGAATTTCTAAAATAGATAAATTGTGGTGTTTGCTTCACTGACACCTAGCAGGCATTTCCAATTAAGTTCAGATAAGGGACAGGAGATCTTGAGAGGAGACACTCGAGCCTTTCCAGCTTTTAGGGGCCCTCAGACCACAAAGAGAGCAGAGTTTTCAAAAGGGAGTTTGCACTGCCTGTGTAGGACGCTTGTTTAAAAAAAAATAAGCATTTGTTCTGTCCTATGAGAAATCATATGTTTTCAAAGACATTGTGTTTTCATTTTTCAGTTTTTATTTGTATTAAAAAAAAATTTTTAGACAGCCAAGCATGCTTTGTTTGTCTCATGATCTTCAAGGAAAAACAAACAAACAAAACAAGGCATCTATTTATTGCCCAGAACAGGAATATTGTCTTATTGGCCTGACATACGCCAGTCACAGATTCATACAAAGAATGAACTGCCACACAGTGCTCACGGAGAAAGACACGGCTCCACACAATGAGTGACGGGCGCTCCAGGGGGCAGTTCTGTTCACAGGGTTTCCCAGCGTCTGCACAGAGGGCAGAAGTTTGCCTTCAATACCAATTGCACTGGCCACTGGAGACAACACTTCCTTTGAAAAAGACGTGCCAACTTTGGTCAGTAGACGTTTCCTTCGAGAACATTAAAACTAAATTAAACATGCACACACTTAAGCAGAAGTACTAACTTGTGGGTTTCTGTCAATTGTTTAAGGAATGTTTATTAACAGTGGGTAGAAAATACATGATTTGTGTACATGCAGTGGCCACTGCATTTTTATATTTCATGTTCTGTTGGTCACTATTAATTCATGGAAAGACCTATGATGGTGGCTGTCCCCCTTATTGTGAGGCCATTTTTACATGAAACTGGAGCTTGCCCTAAGGTGCCCTTTGTATACACCTGACCTTTGGACTCAGTAATCAGAGAGAAAGTCAGTCTCTCAGTCTTTTGCTCTCTCTCCTTTCCCCAGAAACTAATGCAACTATAGCTATTTCCTATAGGACAGGGGTGTCAAACTCATTTTCACCAGGGGCCGCATCAGCCTCGTGGTTGCTTTCAAGGGCCGAATGTAACTTTAGGACTGTACAAATGTAACTACTTCTTAACTAGGGGCAAGGAGCTCGGCGCTGCCGCCTGGTAGAAACAAGGTGCCGGGCCGGATAAAACAAGATGGAGGGCCGGATTTGGCCCGTGGGCCTTCTGTTTGCCCCCTGTGCTCTAGGATATGCCATAATAATAAATGTGAAATTTCTGTAGCAGCAACATTTTAAAAAAATTCTATGAGTGAATTAAAGTTCACACTCTTAAATACCATAATTATCTACATATATATTTTAATCTATATGTAATACTGACAAAGTTGTCTTGAGTTTTCTGATATAAATGAAATATAAGATAACCCTTCATGTTTTCACTAGTGTTCTTGAACAAGAAACAACAACAAAAACCTTTTAACGTTTCTATTGTAGCTTTTACCCTTCTTAGATATTAAAGTACTTTGGCTGAGGGTAACTTTTAGTATAATTTGATACTGATAATTTGTAATCTGTTACTTTACTTATTGACAGAAAAAACCTTTAAGTATTTGTATGAATGTATATATGTATATATCTTTAACCTCCCTTATACCTTTTTGATCTCTCTTGTATGCGTGTGTCTGTTTCTAAAGTAGTGTTGTAACTTTCATTCTGCCGTTGAATCACTGTTTAAAGTAGTAGATGCCCTGGCTGGGTGGCTCAGTTGGTTGGAGCATGGTCCTGTACATCAAAAAGGTTGCGGGTTTGATCCCCAGTCAGGGCACCTACCTGGGTTGCGGGTTTGATCCCCATACTGGTTGCAGGAGGCAACTGATCAATGTTTTTCTCTCTCTCTCTAATCAGTAAATTTATCCTCAGGTGAGGATAAATAAGTCAGTAAATAAATAAATAAAACAGTGGATGCCAAAAGCTATCAGTTGCTACACAAATTTGAGTGAGTTTTAAAATCTCATAGTATAGACTATTGTACTATGCTAATAATCAGTGCATGGTAACTGGGTAAAATTTATACTTTAGCTTCTGAATTAAACTTAAAAAGCTTCCAACGGAGGCAATTTGGCAAAGAGGAGCCTGAAGATTTTCTAAATCTGAGTAAATACCCTTCTCTTAGTTCTTACAGGAAAACAAACTCGAGCAGCTGTTACCTAAGAAGCTGTGACACTTGCCTGACAATGAAACTGCTCGCTAGGACACCTCTCGTCTGCACTGCACTGGCACGAAAATGTGAGTCCTCTCCCCTACCTGTCGTAGCAAAGCAAGAAGCACGACTGAGTGTTAACACAAGCAAAAAGGCGGTCCAATCCATTTCTCAGGATTTCTCATCTAAGAGCAGCACGGTTACACACGTTTTAATTAGGAGTAGAGGAAAGAAGCAAAAATTATTTTAAGGGTGCCAAACTTGATGAACAATGTAAACAAACTTTACATTAACATATAATACCTCTAAGTAAATCAATGAAGCGAAAGGAAAACTTGTTAACATTTCTCAGTTGTTGTTTTTTTTCAGCGAAGACACTGATAAAATGAACAGGAAAGCAGAGATCCATGAACAAGCTGTAGTTGCTCATGCCAGAAGCTAGGACCTTGGGATGGGTATTTTCATCCTCACAGCACACCCTAGCACACTCAAATCAGAACAGACTGCTATAAGGAGGGGAAGAATGGGAGGAGCTCTTGGGGTGAGACGCGCCTTCTGGTTAGCTGAGGAACCCCCGCCCCCCATCAGCAAAACCACCTAGAGGCTCTCAGGTGGACTGTCCTCCAGGGGTTGAGTGGAGCCAAGAGGCCACTTCACTCTTGTCAGAGACCAGTCCCAATTATAAAAGGCTACTTTGAACACTTAAGGCCTCAGGGATCCTATTGGCTACTACAATTCCTAGGCTCTTTACACACATTATAGACATTTCTTAACATATATTGGGAAATCAAAAAGCGTATTTCATGAACAAAGCTCAAGAACATTCATGTACTATCTTCCTTAAGACCATCTGGGGCTGCTCAATCCAATTCAAATAAAAACTGCTATAGTCTGAGTCTAGATGTCTCACCCTGATGATTGCCTTTCCCCATTCAGTGCCTTTAAAAACTTACTTTCCACCTCCTGAAACATCCAGAAACTACCCAGTGTAAAAGCAAAAAGTTATTCTAAGACAAACTATATTTAATCTTTTCAGCAACTTAAGACTAAACCCCAAACTCTACTCCTGTCTCAATCTATTATTATTACTTCTGCTAAAGGTATAACTAATGACCAAGGAAAGACATAAGAACCACTTACGATTTTTCTCCCCATGCAATGGCCCTCTTAGATCAAGCACTCTCTGTCTTAATAGTACAAAGTCCAGGGCTTGGGACAGCTGGCTTCCCTCCACCCCCTCCCTTTCAGTCATAGGCGGTCACCACCAAGATGACTTGTAGATTTCTAACTAAAAAACCAATGAGACCTTAAGTTTAATATACATGTACATTCAAAAATCAATTCACTCGCGCACGGGCAAAAAGAGGGTGGAGAGGGATTTTTAAGCTGAAAACACAGAAACACACCATAGCAAGTTGGATGCAAACCCGGGCATGGAACTCAAAAGTGAAGCAGCCTTCGCGGCAGCAATCCGAGTCTTAAAAAAAAGAGAAAAGTCTCGCACGTTCACAACAACACAACCGCCACAACACGCACACATATCCCAGCTGTAAAACCGACAGCTCCAAGCTCCTTCGGTCTCACTGCGGGCTCTGGTTAGCTCCCGACCCCATCCTGACCCCCGTCCGTGACTGCCCGTCCCCTGCCCTTCCCCCAGCAGATCTGTCCTCGTACGCTGGGGGTCCCCGGCCCTCGCTCCGGGTGTCCAAGGGCGCCGGGCCGGAAGGCAGACGGAGGGAGCTCTCCTCCGGGTACCTGCTTCGGCTCAGGTCCCTCTCGGGGAGGGCTCAAGCGACCCTCACGACCACCGGGGGCCCTCCTGCACCCTCTAGGCTTTCCGACCCTTGGCCGGGTCCCAACGCCGCCCCCACCCATTGGTAGCCCAGCGCATCGGAAGATCCCCTCCAGCCCGGCGCCGGGAGAACTCACCACATGCAGTTCCACCTGGGAACTAACGCATCGGGAGGGGTTTCTGCCCACTCCTCAAGCTACTCCTGCTCCATGCGGAGTACCCAGCTCCGGGGGCCTGAGGGTAGCGCCGGGAAGCGGGCAGGAGGCGAGACTGAAGCTAAGACTCCACCGTCCTCTGCCGGCGCGCTCGGAACATTATACAATGGTGGAGGAGGAGGAGGCGGCGGCGGCGGCGGCGGCGGCAGGCAGCGGAGGAGGAAGCGGGAGGCGGGCGAAGGGGGCGCCCTGACCCAGCGAGCGGCAGCTCGTGCTCCAGCACTAGCCGTGCAGGAGTGACGTGCGGCCAGCGAGCCTCCCGCGAGCTCCGGGCCCGGGGCTCCACAGTCCCCGCCCCTCCACCGCCCCGCCCCGCCCCGCCCCTCCACCGCCCGGCCCCGCCTCCTCCCCTGGCGGTCCCGGGAGGCTCGATAAATGCGGAGCGGCCCCCGGCCGCCAGAGGAGCAGGAAGGAGCAGGCGGAGCACGGGAGACGCCGGGTGGCAGCGCGGCCCACAGCTCCCTCTCCGGCCAGCGCCCCCTTTATTTTCTCTTAAGGCTTAAAGAGAAGGCGAGCGGAAAAAAGACATTTCGGCCGAGGGATCACTACTAACCACCAATAATCCCCTCACACTCTAGAAAATACTCAATGCAAATGACGGAACGGCTAGTGACAAAGGCGTCAGCGAGTGAAGCGCGCGCACAGCCTGCAGAGTGGTGCGACCGCAAATATGACAAGCATCCGAGCTATTCGGCAGCTTGGGGCGGGTCAGCAGGGCGGGCAGGGTCCCGAGGGGTGGTGGTTGGGGCAAAAATCAGACCCCGAGGTGCAACGTCCACGCTGCCCACGGGGCTTTCAAGACGCGAGTCGCGAGAAGGCACGAGCGGCAGCGTCCGCAGCTGGGACACTCCCCAACGCCCGGGTCTGAGGATTCACAAGTGACCAGCAAAGATATCCCAATGGCAGGATGGCGGCTCCAGTTGGAGCTGAGGATAGAAAATGCTCCTTGCGCGTGGTGGCCTCGGCCCAACATTCTAAATGATTCACCAAGTCAACAGTACTTTCCGAGTAGGACAGAAGGAACCGAGCTGCATCCTTCGCGCCAGGCTGCGCCGAGGTGCAGAACCAGCAGCCTGCTGCCTGCCCACTCACCTACCTTGAAAAAGTTCACGCAGGTTGGGAAGCCAGGCTTTGAGATGGCCCTAGGAGGCCAGAGGCTCCGTCCTCTGCCTAGAATTTTCATCTTGATAGCCTTTTTCCTCTCCTTAAGAAAGCTTCTACTTCAAACTACTTATATTTAGCAGGGAAACATACTAGTTGGGAAAGGTTGTGTGTGTGCCTAAATGATGTGAATTTAAAAGCACTGGAAAAATAAAGACAGCTCCCCCAGAAAATAAAAATTATTTAAAAAATTACATGAGCGTTCAGTGTAAAAATGTTACAAAAAGTAGTAATTCAGGCACCTTAAAATTTTGGCTGCCACCCCAATCAATATCATCTCAAATCACTTCCCCATTTAATGGTCCACTATGCCAGTTATATTTAAGGCTAATAAAGCTTTAAGACCTAACATAAAGGTGATTATAAGTCGTTAACATCAAGACAAGTTTAGACCTATTCGAACTGTTCTGTAATGATTTGTTATCAATCAAATTGATGATCTTATTGAAATTAATTAAAACTGGGCTAAAATATTTGTAGAGGAGACAACGTTTCTTGTTTTATCTTTAAGGGGAATGCAAATGGTTTTTACTGGACTCACAGTATAATTAAAACCTTATACAGATGTTCTTTAAGTATAACCAATGCCAAAAGCTAATTATTCATGGATATCTTTGGAAAGTCTTATTGTAATGGTGTTCCAAATTATACATCATGGAAGTAATGCTCAGGGCCCTCTGCAGGTCCTGCTCAGTTTGTGCCTGGGTGGCATAGCATTCAAACATGTTGCTGGGAAGCCAAGATATTTTTCATTTCCTGAGTTCTGCCTTTTAGAGAGGACACTAACTACCAACAGTTTCCTAACCACCCATTCACTTATACTTTCAGCCCTCACTTTAAGGAAAAGACATTGAAATAGAATCTTCAACAATCTCTTCCTGTGATATCTTTGCAGTGGAGGTCAGAGGCTCTGTTGAATTTAAAATGAATTTAAACTGTTATTTATGAATTGAAGTTAGCAACAAGTTAGAGTTGCAGAATTTTTGTGGCACTTGGATATTTTCTAGCAAATGGATTCCCAAATGCAGTATTCCTGTACACATGAACTAAGATCAAAGTGACTTGTGTCTCCAGAGTGGACTCGTGGTTCTGATACAGTGTGTTCTGTATGTGCTCGGTACAGGTTTGAGTTCTTAGAAAGCAACCTGAGTTTTGAGGTGAAATGGTTTTCACCTTTCCACACATCTGAAGGTTGTAATATTCCATCAGTGCACATGTTACAAAGAGTCCCACTTCCCCCACTTTTAGATTCTGGCATCTTTCACCAAGAAGTCAAAGTACAAAGTGGAGCTTCAATAGCTGCTGATGTGGTCCAACACTAGGTGGTTAACCAACCCGCTCCCCCAGGTGGAGTCCCTGCAGGCTGGCTCTGGGAATCTAAGTCCATGAGGACAAGGAAAGGCCCTCCCAGAACTTTTGAAGTCAACTCCCTTCAATATGCAGTGGCATGATTTTTAAAAATTGTTTATTCCTAGCAAATGAGCAAGAAATGTTCAGTGAACATGTAGTGTCATTTTCACTCTTTGGGACATTTAAAAGCCCATTTAAAATAATCCTGCTCTCAGGATTTCGAGTTTCGAGTTTCTTTCTCTCGCTTGCACCTATAAGAAAGTAGGCCAGTCATCCACATTTAACTACTAGGAACATACCTGTTTAGGGAGAAAAGAAACATTGCTTTTCTAAGTATAGAATTGTGATGGTAATTTTTAAAAATACTCATGAGTTTAATTTCAGAGAGGCACTTCTCAACATTGCTTTGTAGTTCTGGGTACTAGTTTGCACTTCACTGCTTCTCTTGAAAGTTGCTGTGCCTTCACATTTTGCAAACTACTAGACTACTGCACTAACTGAAGGCCAC
This sequence comes from Macrotus californicus, assembly GCA_007922815.1. Taxonomy (NCBI): domain Eukaryota; kingdom Metazoa; phylum Chordata; class Mammalia; order Chiroptera; family Phyllostomidae; genus Macrotus; species Macrotus californicus. The sequence goes on from VMDR010003400.1 coordinate 66,435, forward strand.
TTTTAGCACTTAATTAGCATGCATGAAAGAAATGACAGAAGGACAAGCTGGTTATATAAACTGAGAAACAAAGACTCTAAAGTAGTTTTCAAACTTTTCCTTCCACTTTTATTATATTTTATCTTTCCGGCTCCACATGAAATGCTGGTAATAATCATCTACCTACATACCTTGAAAATATTGGTCTTACAGCAAAAAAAAAAAAAAAAGGTAAACATTTCAGGTATTAAACACATTGTACGTAGCCAGCTGTGCTACAAAACCTTTTCATGGAAAATACAGAGACCCTAACTGAATGCGGACTTCTCTCTCACTGATAACTGAAAACTGTCAACAAATCTTTACAGTTCTGGAAGTCACATCACCCAACTGATTATCAAGGAGTTGATTGAGGATGCAATGACGTGGAAAACTATATGCTTTCACAAAGACAGCACGAACAGCTTCCGCACTTTTCACCCACTAGCAAGCCAAGACTTTGTTGTACCAAAGGAGCGAGTTAACTCGTCTTCTGCAAACCCTTCATCTCTTCTTCCTCTTGCTTTTGTTAGGTTTTGTCCCTGCTTGTCCCTGAAGTCATGCTTCACACAGAACGTCAACTTCAGTTAAGGGTTACTTTTGCCAAGTTACCCTTATTTGTTACTGAACTGCTTTGCAACGACACCCCTTATGTTTCAAGAGAGTGTTGTTCTTCTGAGACAGGCCTTTTTCTCTTTTAAAACCTGGTAACATTTAAATTCTAATTTGGAACCAAATCTTAATGATGATATTTGGGAAAAAAAATGCTTTTAAAACCATTTTTTTTAGTATTTTTTTCCTAGCATTTTTTATTACTCCCTTCTAACCTTTACTAGAGAAGATGGCTTCTATTGGGCATTCGCTTCCTTCCTATTCCATTTGCCACTATTTTCTTTTAAAGTCCTCAGATAAATTGTGAGGCCCAAATTGCAGAAGCCCTCCTTAAAAGGCCTCAGATTTTGCTTTCACTCTCTCCTCAGCGGGAAAGTGAGGTGACAACTCCTGTGTTCCTTCCCTGCCAGATGTCGCTCCACCAAGACTGGTGGTCACTTCTCAGAACCCTTTCTTCTTGTACCCAGTTCCCCACACAGCACGCCCTCCCTGGTGGCCTCTGCACGTTGACTCTGCATTTCCTGTCTATAAAACGTCCTTCCTCCTTGAGGAGTTCATACTCTTCTCAAGGTACTCAGCACTCCTGGCTTCCACAGAAAACTTCAATGGATGTTAGAAATCACTCAGCCTCCAGACCTTCCTTGTCCCTGGGAACCAGCTGAGCAAGACAAAGAGGTCTGGAGTAGGAGTTTGAAGATCCTATACAAATAAGTCACTCAACTATGATTAACTGTTAATATATTTAGTTTCTCAATCTGCTATGCCACACAGATTTGGAATCATCATGGGATCCAGTGAAAAGGACGCAGGTTTTTTGTCAGGAGGTTGAGGTATACTCCTTCAGCTACAGCCAGCAGTGAGGCTGAATGAGACCCTGGACATCATGGGGATACTCCCACCCCATAAAAGGAGGAGTTTGAGCTCAAAGAGTTCTGTAGCCCCTTCTCAGAGCAGGAGTCTAGGAAAAGTGACTGCGGTGGAGACTGCCTTCATGGAGCAGTTTTAAGGCCCAAATGAGATAATCTGCTCATCGGAAGAATAATAAAAACAACTTCACATGCACATATTTCTAAAAGAAGTACAAATAATAATATGCTCTCTTCAATAGGACATGTTCTTTGAATTATTTGTTATATCCAGAAGACGGATTTGAGCGGTCCTACACATATTCTCCTGGCTCTGTTACCTATTATGGTCAAGTCACCTAGCTGTGAAATCTACAGCACCCCCCACCCCAATATTTGTATAGAAGCAGGACAGTTTGCAAGGCATTTTCATGTGAATTCACTTGTTTACTCTTTGTAACATCTTCCCTGTGCCATAGGCAGGGCAGGTACTGCTTCCCACATCTTACAGATGAGTAAACAGGCTTAGAGAAGGACCTGCCAACTGAACTCTTTCTTTAGCAAGATGATGCTCTGGGACAAAGACGACCTGGAGGCTGCGAGATTTCTGATGCTCATTAAAATATTTTTGTAATAGCCAGGAAAGACTGAAGCTGGGTGTCTTGAGAAGAGTACGAACTCCTCAGGAAGGTGAGGATGGGTTATAGACAGGAAGTACAGAGTCAACATGCAGAGGCCACCAGGGGGGTAGTGCTGCGCCAGGATCTGAGCACCGCTTTGCTTCAACCCTAGGCTAGAGTCATGAAATGACAATTCTATTTCTTACACAAAGAACTCCAACTCTTGGCTACAAGTTTCATCTCATTACCTTTTCACTAAGCTCTGCATGTGCGTATATACATATAAATAACTATTTACATCCACTGTTTAAGCAGTATTTGGGAACCTTCATAATTAGAGGTGTCACTGTGAGTGGTATAATATTGTCCCTATAACTGCTTTACAGCACTTCTGAAACATGCCATTTAGGTTTAACAGAGTTAAAAGGACTGACGGGCATTCACAAAGTACTTATTGTTAAAGAGTTAATCTATATGCCCTCACCAATGTGGAACAATTTTGCAGATAAACAAATTATTGCCATAATTCCACCATCCCCTACTTCTTTATGAAGGCATTCTCTTCCTACTTACTTTGGGAAATAAAAGTCTCAGTTAAATCATATTTAAATACACAGCAGCATTTGATAATTACAGGTTAAAAAAAAAAAAGACTTGCCTATCCAAATGTTCAAGTGATGACTTGAATGTTTCAAATGACCATTTATTAACTTTATCACTTTCATGCCCTCTTGGCCATGGAATACAAAAATATGCCAATGACCAGACATGTTCTGAATATCATCAATCAATATTAATTTCCAGGAAAACTTGGCAAAATGACAGGAAAAGTAATTATTTTCAAAGGTATTATTTAATGCCAGCTGTTTTTATGTTTCAAAATCAAGCAAACTTGTATGACTGGGTCAGCTAAACCCTATTTTCTGCTGTACATATTCTCACGTTTATACTACCTAGGATCGCATGCCTTTAAATCACCTATAGGAGTAATGAGGTCATCTTAGAGAAGTATAGTGATTTGGAAAAGGCAAATTACATATTTAAACCATTTTTTAATCGTAGCTATAAAAATTCTATTGAGAATTTAAAAAATTCAAACCTTTAATATGTTAGATGCCTAGAAAATGCCTCTAAGTTCAGGCTATGAGGTACCATTAGAAAATAACATGCGGACAGAAAACACAGCTCAAATATAATCACAGTATACAATTAGCAATGAATTAGCTCCCTGCCACTCTGAATTTTTACTGGTGTTCTGAAGGAAAGGCAACACTCAGGTAAGATAGTGCAGACTTTATCTTTTATTCTGGTCACCAGTGCAGAACTGTTTTTTAAAAGACCTGTTGCCAGAATAAACAAGACTTTTCCAAACTATCCAAGTGTCCAGTAATTCTAGTCCCTTGCTTTATATTATTTTTAATTTAAAATTTTTCATATTTAAAATCAGAAATGCAGAGTGACGTCATATAAGAAGAAGCTAAAGCAAGAGTCTGAGATAAACACCAGCACCAATTAGAGACACTTGTGTAACCAGAGTCAATTGTTTCTCTAAACATGCTTTAAATAGTGAACAAAAGGTTTGATCTTGCTAAGCAATGTTTGTTTCAAAACTGTTGTCTTAGAGCTGAGGCTTGTTTGAGTTATATGAAACTCCTTAAATGGGCAGTTATCAGAGAAACTGGCTTTTAAGAGGAAAATAATAGTGTGAATGAGCTATATGTAACTTCCCTTTTTAAAAACAGAAGTTGATTCTGTAACACCAAATTTAGAAAGGAGAGTGGATGGCAGCAAATACCACGAGAATATCATCTATATAGCATAGACACCCACTGCCATTCTGTTCTGTTATAAATAAACATACACTCTACGATCTTGTGTTTGCTCAAACAATGCATGCGTTTAATCATCCCTAAAGATGAGTCTTTTAACACGCACATGTGAGAGAGTCAAGTCACATTTTTAAAAGTGCCAGATTCCCTTCTTTGGCTACTGTGATTCATTCACTGGGGCTGCAGATAAATAGCTTTTGTGGTAATAATATTGATAATTTCAACACCATTTATATTCCCTTTTAACTTTCTTTAATAAATTAAAGCCCAAATTACAAAAGGACAGAAAAACTTAATGAATGAGATATTATTTTCAACCCATTTTGATGTATTGCCACTTTAGAACTGTTAGACATCAGGCTTTTAGTTTTAGCGATAAAAATTAACAGCTATAAAAATAAAGACTCCAGAATTACTATTTTCGTGTTACAGGCAAAAATGAAAAGTGAGAAAATAGAAACCTTTTTAAGTTCATGAGATGAAAAAATCGGAAATAATGGGGATCCATATCAATTATGGACAAGAACGCTTAATACTATATAAATATCAATTATCAAATTCATCAATAAATTAACTGCAATTCCAATATAAATCTCTTTTTTTTTTTCATGAAACCTGGTAAAGCAAATCCAGAAATTCATCAGGAATAGCAAAGGGCAAAAGACAGCTATAATAAGTTTAAAGAACAGGATTGAGGGATATGCCCTATCAGTTATGAAGCCTTATTATGAACCTCTTAGAATTAAAACAGAGTGGTATTGGCATAAGGATAAATAAATCAATCAATGGAACAGGACAGACAGTGTAGAAACAGACCCACATATATATGGAACTGTGAAATATGACAGAGGTTGAGATTACAGATCAGTGGGAAAGAATAGACAGTATTAAATAAATGTCTAAGAGTCACCGGGTTACCTGCATGAAAAATAAAATAAAATTAGGTATCTAATATTTTTCCAAACACCACATTTCAGGTGGACTGAAATCTAAATATGTAAAACAAAACTTTAAAACTCTTAGGAGAGAATATAGGAAAATTTGTGGCCTTGGGATAAGGAATGTGTGATTACTGTTTTTCTCCTAAGATTCATTCTCTACTCGCCTCTGCTTTGCCTGGCACCTTGAAATGTTGACCCCCTCCTTTGTCAACTAGCTTCCAACTGGATTCAGCCAAATGAAAGCACCAGAAAGAGATCAGAGTGGCTCAGAAGGGAGAGAGGCCGGGGCAATTTTTTCTATGCTCCTTCCTGCTTTGGGCCTTGTCATGGCAGTAACCATCCCTCCCCAACCACAGCTTCTGCACTGGCCCCTTCTCCAGGGCACCAAGCTCATGGATTCTAGCAACACCATTTCCCTCCTTCCCCCTTTAATCTAAGGATAGTTACAGCTTCCTACTGTTGTTAGGTTTCCATGCCTCAACTTCTGTCACATCTCTGTATAAAGTCTTTTCATAAAAGTCTCTTTAGTTGAATCATTTAGTAGAATTCTATTTTCTGCCCAGACGTTGACTATAGAAACAAAAAACCTAATTCACAAACCAAAAGAAAAAGATCAATAATTTTGATTCATTAAAATTAAACGTAATATAATATACGAGATAAAAACAATAAAGACTATCAAATGATATACGTGATTCATGTAATCAACAAAAGATTAGTGATGTTCAAAATTAGTAAAGAGCTTCTCTAAGTTAACTTTTAAAAAACCATATATACCCAATAGAAAAATGGGTAAAAGAGGAAACTCAAATGTCCAACCAACATGTGCAAAGATACTCAACCTCATCAGTAATAAGAAAAATGCAAATTATAAAGAGAGCGTTCACAGCTATCAGAGTGACTGCTTTGGAAATAATTTGGTATTACCCAGTAAAGTTGGAGATGCATATACCTTGCCCACATACGTGCAGTCTTTCTCACCTGGGGTTCCCTGAGAAAATAAGCACTACAGAAAACGATTTAAGTGACGTATTTCCTCAGTCCCCCAAGGATGGTACAAAGTTAAAAACCAGTGGTGCTCCGGTAGATGTTTAACAACTGCCTGAGAGGATGGGGAAGGAAGCCCTTATCTGTAGCCACTTGCTGATTTCTGTGGTGTCCATCCCCCGCCAAGGCTGATTTTAAGCCTCCTAACTGAACTCAAGAATTAGAAAGAGATTTGCACAACTGGAGCAAGTATCGGTCATGTAGCTTCCAGCCCAACTCTTGAACCATTCTAGACTTACAGGACAGAGGTTAACTCATTACATACAACGGAAGCTTTAAAGTTTTGGGACTTAATTCTCTAGAGGAACTCTGGATGAGAAGGGTTA
>VMDR010003401.1:0-72567 GCA_007922815.1 Macrotus californicus
TAGAAGTTTAGTCATTGATTATTTTGCGTTGAGAAGGTGTGGCAGAACTGCTAATTACTTTCACAGATTTCCAAAGTTCCTCTCCTCGGAAGCATAGGAAAGGACTGTTCTGCCAATTGCACTGCAGTTTCATGTGGCTCACCCTAGAAAATAGGTAATAAACTGTCCCAAGAAAGTAAAGGATATTTTATAACAATCTGGTGAGAAGATGGAAAGAATATCAAGCTCTGATGGATAACAGTCAGTCAACGTATAGAAAGTTTGTATTAGATGAGTTTTTATGCATTTGTTTTCAGTTAACTTTTCTGAAAATTCTGATTGTTCAAGTAAGAAAATGGTTTTTTGTACAATCTCTAGAGTAGTGCCTGCTACGTTGTAGGCATTCAGTAAGTGTTGGTTGAGTAAATAAATAAAACACTTTCATTTGTAGTTGGTTTTGAAAATTCAGTTTCTGTTTTATTTAGAACAGTGTCTTGTCCCGTAACTTGGAGCACCCGACAACCGCTGATACGTTTCTGGCCCCACAGCTTTGCCACTTGCAGAGTGTCATTTCAGCAGACTCATACAATGTTTAGTCTTTTGTGTCCTCTTTTACTTAAATCTTTTGAGATTCATCCGCGCTGTTGGCGTGTCAGTAGTCTGTTGTCTTGGTCCTGAGCAGTAAGCTGTTGTACTGACGGAGATACTAATTTTTCTGTTGCGCACGCACACACCCATTGATGGACGTTTGCATTGTTTGTGTTATGTGGCTGTTATATATGGAGGTGCTGCAAGTCTGTGGGTCTTTGTGCGGGCACATATTTTTATTTCTCTTGGATAAGTCTCTTGGAGTGGACTTGCAGGCTTCCAGGGTGAGTGCATGTCACACTTTAGCAGAAGTTGCCACCTTGCTGTTTCAAGTGTCCGCACTCTCTGGGCTCCCACCAGCAAGCAGTGTGTGAGAGGTGTGCTTGCTTCGCCTTCTTCCTGGCACTGTGTACAGCTGTCTTTTTCAGGTTCGCTTTTCTAGGGGTCCATAGACATTTCTCCTTGTGGATTTGTTTACATTTTTCTGATGACCATGTTGTTGAACAGTTAGTTGTTCATGTGTCTGGACGATTCATGTAGCTTCCTTTGTTAAGTCTGTTCAGGATTTTGCTAATTTTTTATTGGGTTGTCTGTTGAGTAGTAAGAGTTCTACCAACAGGTTCCTTCATTGGATAGGTGTTCTAAACACTTCTTCCCAGTGTGTTAACGTCTTGTGCTTTGTTCTGCATTTCACGTATTTTCAGTGGACTTTTTTTATATCTTTTTCCTCTCGCTGGTAAATCCCCCTGCCATCAACTGCACACACTGATCATTTTTTTCAGTTAGATCCTTACCATGTTTGTAACAATTTTAAATGTCCTATTTGCTGTTTGCAATATGCGGGCCGCCTTGGAGTCAGATTCTGTTGGCTATATCATCTGTTAGCAATGACTTTTTTGTTTTCATTTTGTGTCTTAATGATTTTTCATTGAATGTCAGGTATTGAGTGCTAAATAACAGTAGGGTCCGAGGCAAACAATTTTAATACCCATAAACGGTCACTTCTCTTTTTCCTTCTGGCCCTAAATATAGGTGATTGTGTCAGTAGTGTCAGCAGTTGAGCTAAGTCTGAACTTTGTTGTTGCTTAATTACTGTGCATACAACAGAGACTTCTGGCTTCTCTGGTGGTGGGCTGCTGCAGTCTCGATCATGGAGTGCAGGAGGTCTTCTCCAGGTTCCTGACCCACTCTCGGTTTCCAGCTGCTGCTGCTTACCTGGGCCCTAGGGCTCGCTCTGTATGCTCGCCTCTTACCCAGCCGTAGGCGACGGCTGCTTGTTATTTGGTGCAAGCTTCGAGGTGGGTAGAGGGTGGGTCGCTCTTCTCCCTGCTCCCCCAGCCTTGGTTTTAGGTAGGTTCTGTGTGCCCGAGGAAAGGAGCTTTCTCAGTGTCCCTGCCTCTCTCATAATTAATTCATTTTCAAAATTTGCATGATGGATTTTGATAGCATCTTGTTCCTTCAACATACTTTGGTAACTTCTTTTATATCTTTAAGCATAAATATTCTGTACCGTGTTATAATATCTGCATTATGGTGGTGGTCTTTCTCTGTAGCTTATCGCTTCTATTGACTCTCACTGCTCATAGCTTTTCCCTTCGTATCTGCAGTGTTTTTATTTTTTTACTGTGAGTTCATGTTCACTGAAATTTTGTCCATGAGATTCCTTTGAAAATTGTTTCAATTGCTTTGCTCCATAGAGTCATTGTGACTTTATCGGCTGGGGAGCACAGCTCGGCCTAGGACTACTTTACACTTACTGGTTTTGTTGGGGACTTCAGTCACCAAGAGTGTGTGATGTGGACTTGTGTTTAGGAATTCTCAGGGGAGACTCTTTCTTCCCCCTCATGCACCCAGACGAAGTGGGGCACTCATCTGCTTGTTGATCACTAAGGGGAGGTTTTATTTTATTTCAACCTCTGGGGCTTCGTGTGAGTGTTTCCGATGTGAACTTTATTTTCTAGTCTTTGAGCATGGTTTGCCAAAAATTCAGGTTATAGGCCACCAGGTAATAATAGACATTTATATGGCAGATGTTGAGTCCAACCTTCACTTACCATTTTATTCCTGTCTTATTTCTGATTTCTTAGGACTTTCCTCTCTTGCCAGAATACCTTTTTGTATCTTCCTAAGCATTTTAAGTTGTTTTCTGCTCAAATGGCTTTATTTGAACATTCAGTTTACCCTGTCCTGGAGGTACAAGATCTGTATGCTGTCTTCTCATACCACTGGTGTATCAGTCAACACGCTTTTTTTCCCCTTCAGCTAGAACTAGAATTCTAATAGATTGCCAGATAGGACATTTTAGTTTTTCAGTCCCTGGCCAAGGCCAGAGAAGGTGGGAGTGGGCAGTATGCAGAGCTCGATCTTTTCATTCAAATATATATTCAAATATATTTGAGCTGGAAATACGTCACCGAGCATTTATAAGCTGTGTGACCTTGGGCAAATTAGCTAGTTTTTTTTAGTTCCTTCCTTCATCTGTTAAATGGGATAGCAATGCCTGTCTTTTACAAGACTAAATAAATAAAGCAATTTACAAAAACCCTTCCACCTGACATGTCATGTAGTAGGCATAAAAATGTTAATACCAAACTCTTCCTCTCTGAAATACCTGAAGAATGATCTGGTGTACACCTGTTTTTCTCTTGAGTTGTCCCTTGAGAGGAATTTTAAATAAGATGGTAAAACTAGCTCAGCCACTTGTTCCGATTTAACCTGTTGTGTCTATTTAATATTTAAACTCTTTGGATGAGTATATTTCAAGTGATGGCTTATTCTGATATTTCAATAATGAATGAGATAAGGGAGGCTCACACTTAGGCTAGATGGAAAGATCTCAGTTCATTGCACTTGACAGTTTCTAGGAGGACACCAAGCTAGAATTGTATTTTGTACCTAATTGCAGTGACTTTGTATCTCTGTGGATTGTAGAAAGGATACAAAAGAAACTACTTGCTTATTCTCCTAGGCCTTGTAGTCCTTCAGCTGGTAAAGAGTGACACTTTAGCCCAGATGTACCATTTCTTGTTAGCCATTAATGATGCGTCGTCACCAAACTTGTTGTTATGTAAGTGCCATGGTGACGACGTAATGCATTTGAGGGAATTCTGTGAAGTCAGTTTTCATTTGTTCACTAATCACAAACTGCACTAAGCAAAATAGAGACAGACTCACAGAGAGCGGGATGACAGCTGGGGGTGGAGAGTAGTAGGTAGAGGGACTAAGCAAAAAGGTAAAAGGACTCAGGGACGTGGACAACAGTGTGGCGATTGCAGGGGGGTGCGGTGTCAGGGAACTAAATGGTAACGGAAAAAAATACAATAAAAAGTTCTAGCATAAAGTGGAATTCTTTAATACTCTAATTGTAGGAAGTAGTTTTAACTTGTCTATTCAAGATTTTTTCTTTTAAAAATCAGATGTATTGTCAAGTATCAAAATAAAACTTTTAGCAATCTTTTTTGGGTGGGTGTGACAACTCCTTTTTCTAGATTCTTGTGAAATGGGTAAAAAAACCACTGAAATTGGATAAAGTCAAGGAAGACAGAGTAGAGGTAGAGGGGAAGAAATAAGTCGGACCATCATCATCAGTCCTTACAATATCAAATTCACCTTATAATGCAATTAAAGTGTTCAGCTGAGCCTTCTTATTTTGCATTTGAGGGAATGGAGTGCTAGAGAGCTGCCTTACATGCATAAGAACACACAAGTAGCACTAGTTAATGGCAAAGCCAGGACTGAGGACGCTCCTGACAGCCACATGGTGCTAAGTGAGTTCGTTAATCTTGCTAAACTTCCTTTTCAGGTGTCCGGGCTCGGGTGGGGGGGAGGCATGACTGCTTTATAAGCTTGTGTAGATGGAGTGGAGATCCTGTATATGTGTTTATGAAGTGCTGATGTGTGCCAGGTGCTCCATATTATTCTTCTTTGTCTTGTCTTCGCTTACTATAAATTACTATATTTTGCTGTGTATAATGTACACTTTTTTGCCCAAATTTTTGAGGGAAAGATAAGGATGCACATCATATATGGGTAGTACTAATTCTGTATCTACATAAGCATTTTCAATTATTTATGCTTATGCATTAAAAGTGTATAATGATATCCGTATAAAAATACCCTGAAATATGATAACTGGTTTTGTTTCTAAATATGAATAAATAAATAATTGAATTAAAAAATTAAAACAAAAGGTTTTTCTCCCTGAAAGTTTGGACCGAAAACGTGGGAGCGCATTATTCACAGCAAAATACAGTACTTTTTTTGAGAACATGATAAATAAAATAATTGGCAGTAAACACAGTATTAAGTATTTTATCATCTTTCACTTTTTAACAAAATATGCAGGGTGCAGATTGGAAGTAAAATTTCTTTTGGAAGGTTCCCTGAATCATTTGAGCTGGAAAAAAATGGAAGATTTGCATCATCTGTGGATGCTCTGGTGTCAATGCATTGCTGCCTCGGGTCAGGTGCACCCGTGTACACAAAAAGCAGCTTTGAAGGCGTTTTCTTGTCCTTTCTCTTACGAATTCCTCTTGGGTGAGCTTTTAATTCTCACAGAATGACCTTATAAGAGAAAGGGAACTATCAATAAAGTTTAAAACTTACACTTTCCACTCAATTTGTTTTCAGATGAATTCACAGTGTTCTGAATCTCACCTTTAGGTCTGACCCTGGTGGCAAAAAAATCCCCAAATTTTTCTCCGGCACCCTAACCAGTTAGCATCTCAATTACATTACTCCGTGTGCCTTTTTACCAAACATGTGGCCCAAAGGTTGCGTCAGCTGGATGGAGTATGTAACTCAGTCTCTCATTGGGGAAAACTCAGTTTTACTGGTGACATTGGGTTCTGGTGTTTGTTACCACATTTATCGAAAGCACTTGCCTTCGGGCCAGTTGCGGTGTGCCTACCAGAGCCCAGCATCTTGCAAAACAAGATTTCTCTTTCTCCTGAAAACTGGTGGTGTGTGCCTAGTTCAACATTTTTCCTGGTCAGACTAAGAAGAATTTAGAAACTGCAAACTTGGGACAAGCCTTGGGCTCACTTAGTTATTTCTGTTTTTCTTTACGGTAACAATGGGGCTTGAAGAAGAGATAATGTCCAGATGCTTGCTTGAGGGATTAATAAACCTTTGTCTTGCAGTTTAGAAGGATTGTAAAACATTTTGTACAGTGAAGGCCAAGCTGATAGTCTGCACAGTAAGCAAAGCTACTTGTCTTAGAATATTCATCAGGTTATATGTTAAAGCTTCACCTGCTAAAAATGAGTCATGAAATACACTTTCCCAAGCAGTGTATATGAATATGTAATTAAAATACTTGTGCTCCTAAATGAAAACTCTTTTCTAATACAGTATTTTTTTAAAGAGTTTATTTATTTTATTTTTAGACAGGGAAGGGAGGGAGAAAGAGAGGGAGAGAAACATCAATGTGTGGTTGCCTCTCACACGCCTCCCACTGGGGACCTGGCCCACAACCCAGGCCTGTGCCCCGACTGGGAATCAAGCTGGCACTCAGTCCACTGAGCCACACGAGGCAGGGCTCTAATACAGTATTTTTAATATTATCAGCACTGAAGTAGGGCTTGCCACATAATAAACTCTCTGTGATTATTGATTGAATGAATAATTCAACCAATTATTTATTTCATTAAATTATTTATTCATAGTTCATTATCATGAATTAAGAATAAATAATTCAACCGATATCGTCAGGAGAGTTGATACTGAGAATTTTAATTTGTAGTTGGTTTTGAAAACACAGTTTATAAGTTTTAATTAAAAGCACAATTTGAGCTGAGGCTTGAAGCATGGCCTGTGGTCTGTTCAGCATTCATTACTAGCTGAATCCAGAGAAGAGCCAAGGAGAGGAAGATGTAAAGAGACTGGCTCCACGGGGAAGGATTCCTTCCCTGCCTCATTCTCCACCTGCTGCTTCAAGGAAGAAGGAACATTTTCGCCATCAGTCACTCAGGCTTTGACCAACATAGGGTAGCTCCTGTTGAGAAGCCGTGTTGACAGAAAGCCTTCTGTCTAGTCATCAGCCACAGCATCCCCACTCATGGCACCATCTTCTTCACCTTGCCTGTCCTCCTGGAAGTGGGTGCACAGCTTCAGCTGTGGCTAAATATGACCCGGTACAGTGCGTGCATTAGGTGGAACCTGAGGAATGTGAGAGCATCAGGAAGCTCAGCATGGCAACTGAGAACCTGTGGCTTCCAGGCATCTTCAAGGAGTTCATGGATGTGGATCAGGCACCTACAGGTCCAGTGGCTTATGTCAACATTGACACTCACATCAGACATGTTAATCCAGTGAGGGTGGTCTACATCTGTCTGTAACCTGGACATCTGTTTTCCCTTTGATGACCAGGACTACATGCTCATCTTCGGTTCTTTCATCTAAACAGGTGGCTGTCGGGCACAGGCTCAGCCTATACTGATGACCCTTCTCGCAGCCCGTGGCTTTCTGGTCGTCATCCAATTCTTCAACTCCCACCTGTTGGCAGAAAGTGAGAATCATGTTCAATTCAAGATGACAGTTCTGCTGGGCTAGACTATATTTCTCCTCATGGTGAATGACTGATTTCCAGCCACTGCTCCCTCTCAACCCCCTTATTAGTGTCTGCTTTGCCTTGTGTCTGTCTTGGATAGTGGTCTCCCTATTGGAGACCATTGTCATCATTTACCTGTTCTACCTGCCTATCACCAGCCCAAGGAAATGCTGCCCCAGTGCACTCCAGGAGGGAAAGTCTGACCCCCCACCTGCCTTGCCTGGAGGGGCCAGTGAGGGTGGTGGAGAAAGTGCCTGGTACCAGAGAGGCAGAGTTAAATGGATGTGCTGGATCAACAAGGGCCTGCAGGACCATGGAACTCAGAAGCAGCACTTGGTGGGCCTATGGGTGCAGTTCAGCCTCACGATGGACACCCTCCTCTTCTGTCTCTGTCTGCCCTTCACCATTATCATGGTCACTGTCCTCTGGAGTACTTCAGCAGATCCCCACCCGCAAACCCCAGTCTGGAGCTCCTGTCTCCCCTGGAAACCAGTCACGCACTCACGCCCATTCAGACCCCAGCCTCGCAGTCTGGGCAGCCACTTTGTTCTCAACCCTTTGTGCAGACCTGGCCAGATTCCTGTGTCTTCCAAAGGTTGCGTTCTTGCTCACACGCCATCAGTTCCCCGCAGTCCTTCTCTGAGTCCTGCCTAACTTCTCAGGGTGCATGTTCCTGAGACACTTCCCTCAATGAACCCCCCCAATTGACGCCTTCGCAGGAAAAAAAGGACAGTTTGACTTCATGTTTTGGAGATAAATTTTTAGTAAAATTTAAACCTTTAATACATACTTTTTTTATCCTCACCTGCAGACATGTTTATTGATTTTTAGAGAGAGGAAGGGGGAGAGAGAGAGAAGAATGTTAATGTGGGAGAGAAACATCAATCAGTTGCCTCCCATACATGCCCCTACTGGGGATTGAACCCACAAGTTCTGGTGTACAGGATGATGCTCCAACCAACCAAGCCACCTGGCTAGGGCTAAACCTTTAAGATTTTTATAGTTTGTAATTTTTGCAAAGAAACACCTAGGGGGTTTTCTTTAAGTAGAAAATATGTTTGATCATGGAAATTAAGGATATAAACAGTTTTCCTAGGGAAACATTTAAAAAAAATTAATGAGTAACATAATGAGATATTTGGTATGCAGTGACAGTTATCTACTTATTAAATAGGTTCCAAACAGCTCCCAGAGTACAACAATAGGAAAACAGTATCCCTTAAAAAATGTTATATAACTTAGAATTATATTTCCTGTATTAGCTAGAACTTTCCCCATCTTATTCCTATCCCCCTCAACCCCAAATTATCATGGTTGCATTGCTTAAAATGTGTTAAACTATTTCTATTTAACTCTTTTTCTTCAAAGTACATATTTTGGCTCTGGATAATGATTTAGGTTTTAAAATTTTAGTTTTCTTTGCAGTTGAATTGGTTACAAATCTCTTAGTAGGAAACGTTCATGGATTCACAGTAGAAGTGAGGATGTGAGGGAAAGGAAGGGGAAAGGAGTGTCTGTACATAATGAATGTAAAGTTTTAGGTAATGCTTTCATTTTTATTTATTTGTTATTTTTTTACTTTTTCATGACCATTTAGCCCCCTTATACCCTGTCCCCCTGCAGTCACCACACTGTTGTCCATGAACGCTTTTTCCTTTTTGCTCGGTTCCTCCCTACAACCTTCCCTCCCTACTGTCAGTCACCTGCTCTCCATCTGTGAGTCTGTCCCCATTTTTCTTTCAGTCACCTGCTCTACGTCTGTGAGTCTGTCCCCATTTTCCTTGTCAGTTCAGTTTGTTCATTAGATTCCACATGTGAGTGACGTCATATGGTATTTGTCTCTCTCTGACTGGCTTATTTCACTTAGCATAATGTTCTTCAGGTCCTTCCTTCTTGTTGCAAAAGGTAAAATTTTCATCCTTTTTTACGACCAAGTGGTGTTCCACTGTGTAAATGCCCAAGTGTCCATCAGTAGACGAGAGGATAAAACAACCGTGGGACATTTACACAAAGGTAATGCTTTTTAAAGAAATGAGGTTTGGCTACTTAAGGCTTTTCTAACATTTATTATAAAACTACAGAAAATTTGAAAAAATTATGCAGAGAATACCATATACACACTGCTTAAATTCACTCTTTTGTATTTTCACTTTTTTTGTATTTGCTTCATCACATATTGGTCCTTCTATTCAGTCATCAACCCATCTTATTTTCTCATGCATTTCAGACTAACAGGCAGACATCAGCCCCCTTCAGCCCCCACATGCACACCAGTAACGGGCACCCAGTAGTTGTTTGGAGTGTTTTGCTGTTGTTGTTAAAGTAAAGGTAGCATTCGGTGTTTTGACAAATGTGTACAGCTGTGAATCCAACAGAGACCTTTACCATCACCTGAGAAGGTTGCTTTGCACCCCTCCCCCCAAGTCCCATCCTAGCATGTAAGCGGAAGCAAACAGCACGTGCTCCCCTGGAGGAAGGCTTCTTCACTGAGCGTAATGTGTTTGGGTTTCATGTGTATTGTTGCGCAGATCAGTACTTGGTTCCTTTTTGTTAATGAGTTGTACTGCATCATGTGGAGCCTACCACATTTTGTCTATTCCCTTGTTTACGGACAGCCAGCCAGCTGTTGCCCTGTTTTGGGTATTATGAATGAAGCTGCTTAAAATAAGTCTTTTACTTTCTAGGTATTTCCACTTGATTATCTCTGGGAGGTGAAAATGAGAATGTTCAAAATTGAGCTCACCCGAGTGTGAATCTTCTCCACAAGTCCCTGTTTCAGTGAATGGCACCACCACTCACACGTTTGTGCGAGTCATAACCTTTGTGTCACCCTTGGCTGCTCCCTGTCCCTGATCGCTCACAAATAATCAGATACAAAGTCCTGCCAGTACTGCCTTGTCCTCGTTCACTTACTTGGCCGTAGTGCCACATTCACTGGTGTGTCTGAAGCCGTCACCACCTTTCATCTGGATCGCCGAAATACCCTCCTGACCGGTCTTCCTTGGCATCTCTCTTGGCCCTCACTCTGTTCCTTTCTCCAAACTACTGTCAGTGATCTTTGAAAAAATATACTTTAGGTCACATTACCAGTTGTTTCCCATTGCTCTTGGAATAAAGAAATCCTTATCCTAGTTTTCAAGGAGGCTCTGCATGATTTGATGACTCCTGTGTCTCCCCTGGTTCTCAGGAAGGACCCTGGGTTTGCTCGTCCCCCATGCTTCTCCGCTCAGGCCCTGTCCCACTCTGCCTTGGAGGAGTGTCTCATGGCATCTTCTCCGTTTCCACACAATTGTGTTCTAGTGTCTCCTGCATTAGAGGCAGATAAAAATTGCCCATATTAGTTGAGATCAGAGTTGTCTGCAGAAACAGAAAATCAAAGCAAAATGAAATCACTGTTGTGTAAGTTAGCAGATTACTTCTCGTGAAGGAACTGTGTGGTGGGGCAGTGCAGGTCCGGTACGGGGATGGCGCTCCTGCGAGGCCTTGGCAAACCCAGCTGCTTCTGCCCACACAGCGATCATCCTAGGTCATGGCCTTTATCTCCTTAGTCCAAATTGGAACTTCAGACCCCACAGTCCAGTCAGCAGGATGGAAGAAGGGACAGAAGACCTTCACCAGCTGATGATGAGAATTCCTAGAATCTAATATTTCTCGGGGCAGAACCTAGTTACCTGGCCACACCTATCTTCAAGCAAGCCAGAGTACTTAGTTTAGGTGCCCACGTGCCCAGCTAAAAGTTGGGAATTGTAATTGGGAGAATGTGGACGTTGAGGTAGGCTATTTTTAACTGGCATACCTCAGTATGCACAACTATATATACTTAGCACAACTATATATACTTATACTTATGCACAACTATATGTACTTAAGTGGCTGCACATTTCCCTTCTAGCCACTGCCTTGTTTTTCGGCTTCCCTGATAGAGTCAAAACTTCTCGAAAGAGTTGTCTACTAATGATACTGTACTTTTTCAAACCTTCTCTTACCCACTCAGTCTAGCTCCTGTGCTTTCCCTTCCACTTAAATGGTTGTGTCAGGGTTATCCGTGTTCCTGAGGTTTCAGAATTCCAAGGGATTCTTTCAGATCTTCATCTGATTTGATTTCTTAGTGGAGGATTTCAATGTTTTTCTTTTCTCCTTGAGGAGGTCCCTGTACGGGGATCAGCCTTGAGTTTGTCATTTGTCTTCTGTGACTTTATCATCATCCACCATTCTGGAAGCTGATTTCCTCTAATTGTAATTATTTCACCATTGCCTACTTTATCCATGCCTAAATATTGGAATTTCTAAATGTTTAGTTTTTCCTAAAATTATAGTAATAATACATAACAAAATTTACCACTGAACTCTATTTAAGTGGCCCTAAGTATATATAGTTGTGCAGCTGTCACCCCCATGGTGTCCAGGACCTTGTCAAGTTTACCAGGTGAAACTCTGTAACTGGTGAACAACACCCACGCCCTACCCCGGCCCCTTACACCTGCCATTCCCCACCGTCTCCGTGAATCCTCGTTGTCAGTTTTACATCTGTGTTGGGAGTGCCTTTGTCTTTGTGTCCTCTCTGGGGGGGGGCTCCATTTCCATGCCGTTAAATACCATCTTTATGGCTCCAAATTTACATTTCTGATTAGATTATTTCCCTCCGATCCCTGGATTCTTATAACCTTAGCTTGATATTTCCACTTGGATGGAACTCCACTTCGATGGCTCATAGACTTTAAACATATAACTTATTTAAAGCTTAACTCTTATTTTCTCAGCCTCATTTGCTCTCCCTCTTCCTTCCAGTCTCACTGATGGCAGCAGCCATCCAGGTATTCAGACCAGCAACTTGGCGATAACTCGATCACTCCCTTCCCTTCCCCCTTCCTCAGTTAGCCCCGTCCGTCTTCAGTTCTGCTCTCAGTGTTTCTTGAGGGGATTCTCTCTTCTTCGTCTCTGCCGCCCTAACCCTGCTTCGTGCTCCCGTCTTCTCTTGCCTGACAGTTGTGGTGCCCTCCCAGCTCCTCTCTCTGTTCCTTGTCCTGCTCCCTTCAATGCGATCTTTAAAACACAAAGAAAGTCTTCTTTAATACTTAACACACTTCTTTGCCTTCCTAGTGCTCTTAGAATAAGATCCAACGTCCTTCTCATGACTCTCCTGGCTTTGCATGACTTGGTCCTTACTTCCCTCTCCATCTCACCTGTTGCCACTTTCTCCTGCCAGTCGGGTCTGTTTTCAGGTCCTCTAATACCAGTTCCCTCACGCTTCAAGGCCTCCGTGCTCTTTTGGATTCTCTGCCTGCAGCGTTCTTGGCGTCCTTCAGGCCTTGACGCAACTGCGCCTTCTTTGCAGAGAACATCCAACCCAGCATCAGGTACAACCTGTCTTTGTTATGACTCAGAACATCCTGTTTTTTTTTAACTCCTCCCCACCTTTAAAAAATTTCTTCCCCCTTCCTTTCCTTCATTTCCCCCAGGAGTTTATTTATTTGTTCGTTTTCCCCTGGATATCGTAGATGTTATTGGGGACCGTTCTACCTAGCTGATGTATAACTCCATGACTGGCACATACTTGGCATGCAGTGAGTAATTGTAAATGAACTGACCCCTCTCCCTGGTGTAATTTGTGTTACCTCTGCAGTAACCATGCTTCATATTGCGGTTCCCCTTTTCGAGGTAGCTGTCCCTGATGAGCAGATACAGGGTCTCTCTCTGTTAGATGATATTGCAACTTGTAAGTTTCTTTCATGAGACTTCTTAAACTTTGTAATTATGCATTAGTTAGGGCCCTTGGGTTGACTGCTTCCCCGACTGGACTGTCAGCCTGGTTAGAGCAGGGGCTGCGGCTGTGTTTGCTCATCATTGTTCCCCACCAGTTGAGGATGGCGTTTCCCCCAATCTTGTTTTGTAAGTGACTGCACAGTGGTAGAAATACACCCCACCAGTGGTCGCATTTCATGACAGGATAATTCTGTGCCATTTGATCAGGTGTGACTAGGTGTTGGAAATTGAGGGTGTATTAAGAGAATCTTATTTTCTTTTTTGAAAGCAGAATTTGGAAACTTGAGCGGTTTTAAATGGGATCCTCCTTTGGATGTTAAGAACGTAAACATTCACAAGCGAAAACTATTTTGAAACTTTAAGAATCACATGAAAACATCTGAAACGTTGCCAAACCCAGTTCTGCACTGCTGTGCTTTCATGAAACCTCGTACACTGTGTCTGCATGTCTGTCTTTCTGAGTCTCCTTTGTGACATCGGTGGTGCACTTAAGCCCCCGGAGTAGCTTCTTTTGAAACTTTCATAATCAATTAAACTCATTTTTGAAATGTATAAAGTTTTTGAATATTACTCATAACTTTTTATGGGCTCCACATTTTTTCCTATATCAGAGAGATTTAAAATTACTCTTCCAGTAAAGCACATTTAGAGCACAGTAGATATCTTTTACCATGCTGGAGCAAGTTCAACAGGGTAACACTTTATTTTCTGGCTCCCCGTAGAAGGAATCATTTTCAGCATTAATTCAGGAAAGTTTGGTGGTTTCTAATTTTTTTCCCTGTGTAAGGGATTTACATATGACCTTGTGTTGGGCTTG
This sequence comes from Macrotus californicus, assembly GCA_007922815.1. Classification (NCBI taxonomy): domain Eukaryota; kingdom Metazoa; phylum Chordata; class Mammalia; order Chiroptera; family Phyllostomidae; genus Macrotus; species Macrotus californicus. Next base: position 13,698 of record VMDR010003401.1, read on the forward strand.
ATTGGCCTCAGTTTCCCAGCCTTGGGCCTCCCCACTAAATACCCCAGATTCAAAGTCATGTGCTGGGCTAGGTAGTGCCCCATTTCTTATTCTTGATAGGATCAAAGGCCAGCTAGTTATAAAATGCCTGGGGTACAAGATTTTCTGGTTCTGGTAGAAGCACCTTGTACCCACTCTTTTAAGTATCACTACATTCCTGTTGTTGTTTTTTCTTTTAACTACCCTCAGGTAAACAGAAAGTAAACGAATAGTTGGGTGTTGTGTTGGGCACGCAAGCATTTTTTGTTTGGGCCATGTTGTATTCATCTGACTAGTGATTTTGAAATAAATTTATTTCACTGCCAACATTTTAAAATTAAGGAGATTTTACATACCGATCTGATTTGGTAGCTCGTCCTGAAAAATCCGAAAGGCTGACTCCTTTGGGACAGCTTCCACACATGCTGCTGGAGCCAGTGAGAGCAGCCGTGGCCGAGACAGGCGCCCTCCTGTTGGCTGCACCCCCACCACTGCCTGTCATTTCCCTGACACTGAGGTCAAGTGTCAGTTGCCATTTATCCCTGTTGTTGTACGGTTGGTTTTCTCAGTACCCCTGAGAAAATGATTCTTGTACCCCTGTATATAGGCCAAGGGGAAATATGAGCGAGCGGTGTAGTGAATTACAAGAAAACGGGAAATAAATAAATTTTTTATCTCTTTTTCCTTTTGTGGAATGTGTACTTGAATTAACATACACTGTGCCCATTCCTAATTGTTCCCTGCCTGGCTCCTACAAACATATGAGTCAGGGACTCTTGATTTAGATGCCCGCTCCTATAAAAAGAAAGTGAGTCTTCCTTTGGGCACCTCAAAGGACAGTAGACTGTTCTCCTGGGAGCCTATAATTATCTTGCAAATGAAATGCCCAGGCATCTTCTCTACGACTTGTCAAGATGGTAGCTGTCTTTGACTTTCCAAGTAATTAGGCCTTGCAGACTTTGCCTTCAAGGATTGTATATTCTAGAAGACGGATTGATCCAGTTCAAAAATAGTAATATAATGAAACTGGTATAAGAGATACAGTGTTACAACTCTGAGAAGGGAAAGATTACATTGGATTGAGGGACCTTGAAGTCACTTTTATGGTTGGTATTAAACAATAGGTAGAAATCAGCAGCAGGAGGCAGTGGGAAAATAGGACAATTTGAGTTGGAAACAAAAAGATGGGGATTGAACATGGATAGGACAGTGAATAGTGATGTAGATCCCAGCAGAGGACAGTGGTGTAGATGCAAGTAGAGGAGGCTGAGGGAAAGTAAAACCGGAAAGGTAAGCTGTGGCCTGGTTATGGACGGTCTTAAGTGTTAGACCAAGACATTTGTGCCTAACTTAAGAGATGATGAATAAGCACTGGCAGACTTTTGAATGGGGGGTGCAGGGTGGACATCAGAGCTCATGGCTTAAAGGGGAAAAGCTGAAAGTGCTCCCAAGTGGTAATTATCTAGATGGAAGCTCGTCCTAGATTCTGGACACCGTTTTGGAGAGACAGTCACTAGGTCCGTGTAATTTATGTGGAACAGCGGGGTGGGAGGTGAGAAGTGATGAGGGAGATGCTGTAGGAGAGGGGATGAGACAAGGTTTTGCATGTAGATATTGGAGAAAAGTGTGGGAGTCAGGATGACCTGCTTTGGAAGGTGTATCAAGTAGAAGGTTGTTTGTTTCAACTAATGGGCTGGCTTCAACTGTATGAACATGGATTGGCTCACGTTATTGAAGAGTGTGGAAGCAAATGAGCTTCAGGGTTAGTTGATCAAGGAGCTTCACAATGTCCTTGGGAACCCAGGTGTTCCCCCACTTAGCCCTGCCTTCCACGCTGATGTCTTTCTCTTTGAGCTGATTCTCCTTGTTACAGAACCCCCACCCCCATGGGTCTTGTTACTCTTGGTTCTTTACACCCACCGCCGTATTAAGAACTGTGGCTCTCAATGTCAGAGTTTGGTAAGAATGAAAGGAACTATTTATTCAAAAGTTATACAGGTTTAAAGTAATGACAGAATGTCCCTGTTAAGTCCCTAAGTCCCTTTAAAACACCCATAACACACACACACAATCCTACCTCCCCTTGCCAAACCACGCCAGTCGGGGGTACCATATCTCAGGAAAAGAAAATAGAAGTCTGTAGCTCAGGGAGGCTCCCATTCTTAACCCAAAACCGCATGACACTTCCTCTTGGTGGGTCAGTGGGAGTCCTTCTGCATTCTTTCAAACTGCATGGCCAAGAGACAGAGCTCTGCATGACTGCCACACACTCCTTTCCTGCTTTCTAAGCCATGTGGTCAAGAGAGGCCCTTCTCCTCTCCCATACCACGTGGTTAAGCCCCAGCATGGCTGCCATGCTGCGCCTGAGTTTAAGTTCTGGCACGGATCTTCCTCCATAACCCCATTTCCGACTCCTCCCACACTGGCTTACACCTGCCGGTAGTCTGGTTTCTTTTGCCTTTCTCAGCTGCCATTGTTAGTCCGGGTAAGCAGGGTTGCATGATGCAGAAGCCACCTCTAAGCCTCCATGGCACTCTTGCAGGTGCAAGAAGCCCTTCTAGCTACATCATATCCTGGGTTAGAGTCATGCCCATCTCCCTGGCTCCAGGTGCAGGCACAGCTTTTTAACCTTATTTTAAAACACTGGCCAAGTTCTTCAGATCTGCAAAGTAGCTTTCAATGGCCCTGCTCTGCTTCTCTCATCCCTCAGGTGATAACTGGGGGGGTTTTCTACTTGTTGCAGGGTCTCTAGCTCAGCACCCTGTTCATCCTCACAGTCACAGGAGGTGGCCTGAAGCTGCAGGGCTCCATGTTCCACCTTTGTTCACATCTAGTGGGAGAGAGAAAACCTTTTTGAAAAATTTTCTTATAAAAACTAGAAAGCTCCATTCTCAAAGGCTTCCATCAAACCTCTTCTCACTTGTCTTTAGTCCAAATTGGATCACATGCCTGCCTGTTTTTATTAATTGTGGTAAAAAATACACATAAAATTTACTATCTTAACTATTTTTAAGTGTACAGTTCAAGTTATACCATGATAGTTCAAGTTTAATAAATCTCTTTATAACTTCCCACGACAGAAATCTGGTTAATTCTTGTTAGGCATTGTAATAAAGTGATTCTTTGAGCAACAGATAGTCTGGAGAATCACAGATCCTTATGTTCCTGGGGACTCAAGAACCTTGCTCTTCACTGACACTATAGGTCATGACAGATGCCCACCCACACCCCATGAAAACTCTCCTTGGTTTGGAGCACAGGCCAAAAAGTAGGGTTCATGCTTTCTTTGGCCCACATGGTGTTTTTTTACATAAATGAAATAGCTGTCAACATTTAAAAATCAGGAGACTTAACATAAAAACCTGGCTCATCTTTTAAAATGGAAAGGTGTGGCTCCCTGTGCTGGTGCCAGCCATAGGCTGGAGCAGAAATGCCAGAACTTGGGTCCTGCTATCAAAGGCCCATCCTTGGCCCAGACAGCCACTCACTGGACTAACCCCACCACTTCACACAGCTGGGTTGGAGGGTGTCTTTCTCCTTTATAATGCAAATACACCCTGGGAAAATTAATCTTGTCAGTGATTTAGAATTTGCTCTCATTTAATGAATGTTCACTCAGTTCATTTATTCTGATAAACAGACTCCTTTTGAACGAGTTAAAGGAGACTTTCTAGATCTGGGGTGTCAAACTCATTTTCACTGGGTGCCACATCAGCCTTGCAGTTGCCTTCAAAGGGCCAAATATAGTTTCGACTCCTTAATAATTAAGGAGTAGTTACATTTATACAGTCCTAAAATTATTTTTGCCTTTTGAAGGCAACTGCAAGGCTGATGTGGCCCCCGTGAAAATGAGTTTGACACCCCTGTTCTAGATAAAGCGGCTATGCGCTATGATACTCCCGGTGCCACATAATTGGGAAATAATTGTTGCCTCCCCTGTGCCCTGTGTATTGTCTCCTTCATCACTGTTACTTAGGATCACCATGCTTACTAAGACCCAAAGTGCTGGATTCTAGTATTTGAAAATGAACAAGGTACAGTCGTTGGCCCTCAGGAGCCCAACTCATTGGTGGGACTGGTTAAAAACAAATTAAGTAAAGAAATAAGCATTGTAATGTTGCCACAGCTCAGTGAGAACCGGCAGGGGAGGGAGAAGAAAGGTGGCAAGTCAGCGGAGTTTTCACCATGGAGGGCACATTTGAACTAGGTTTTGTTTGATAAGTAGTTCTCTGAACTTTTTGAAATAAATTAGCTAAGCCTGCCTGTAATGTGGAACAGTTTGAAACTCCTTATTAGTGATTCTCCGGGGAGTGTAACAGGCAGCCCTCACCTTGCTCGGCAGCATGGGGACGTAGAAATGACTGTGCAAGCGGAAACTGCGCTAAGTGCTTGTCGCAGTCGACGGGAAAATCGAATGATCTGCAACATTTAAACATTTTGTCAAGACATTGAACATTCCACTCTCAGTCATAAATATATAGGGATATGAAAAAATGGTGCAGCTAATATTTAGTGTACTGTGTTTAAACGTTAGAAATATTGAGAATGAATGTGTTCCATTTCTTTGTTAAAAACTTGTCAAGAGTAGTTGGAGCAGTGCTGGCTTTTTGGGTTGTATAAGTCCAGTATGGAGGGTGCGCCTTCCCTGTGCCTTGGTGAGCTGCCATGATCATGAGTCTGGAGCAGAGTCCCACATTTCATCCTTTGTACTTTCAGTGTTGTGAAATGCCTCCCAGAGTCTCCTTAATGTGAATTTTTCTCCCCAGCATCAGTTCCTCTGGGATGCACAACCGCTTTTGTTATTGACATCAGTAAGTTTGTCTTTACTAAGCCTCCTCTGGCTGCATGTGAGCCTCTCAAACAGTGACAGTGACAGCATTCCCACGGGCAGCTGTTGCTTTTGTACCCATTGACATTTGATTCAAATTTCACTTCCAGCAGTATAATTTCATGTTTCTCTGCTGTACTTTTTATCTCTGTTGGCCAGTTTCCACTTTTAAGGATCCATTTTTGAAATACGTCCTTGGTTTTATCACTGAGGCACAAGATGTCAGCACAAACCCTTGCTTTGTTGTCAGTGCATGAACTGATTACAGATGTGCAGTGAGTTTCCACCAGCAGGCTTTGAAAAAAGCAACGTGATTGGGTCACAGATCAAGGGGAGCGTCTATGGTACATGTAGTGATTTGTGTATTGAAGAACTGATGGCGGGATTTGTGTGTGATGCAGGTACTCACAGTTAATGTTTGTTGGTAACTGGTATGTAAACCTGGGTTGTTGATCTATCTGGGTGGTGGTAATTAAGATGTGGTAACTAAAATTCATGCATATCAGAACTGCGCAAAACCAAGACTGCCTCTATGGATGACATGAGGAGTTTGTCCTGCCCTTTTTTGGAAATTCAGCATCTGTAGCCCTGGACACTGAGTGCTAGTGTGGTCCTTTTTGTATCACTGATAGCTAAAATGCTCCCCTCATTCTCCTTATGTGCATGGGGATGGGGATACTTCCCTGGATGGAATGACTCTGGGCCACTTCGTCATTAATTAATCAGAGTGCTGAGGGGCACCCACTCTGCTGCTTGTGTTTCCTTCATCTGTGTTCATGGCAGAGATTCTGGGCTTGAGCCTTCACAGTGACATCCCCACGAGTCTGTGCGGCCTTTCACTTCCTTCATATACCAGGGAGGCAGAAATGACCCTCTCCAGGGAGTCATGTGATTTAGACTCTAGCTGGTCTTCGACACATACCTATGTGCTTGCTTAACAACCTCTTTGAGTCCTGATTTCCTCATCTGTAAAATAGGTGGCATGGATCTGATTTACGGAGTGCATGGGGAAGGCGTATGAAAAGTGTATAAGGTGAAGGTGACGAATAGTCTGGAGATGGTGAATAACTGAATCATCAAGATCTATTTCTTGGATTTGTATGAAATATAACAGAGCTCTTTAATGTCTCAGCAAAATAAACACCCTCAGCTTTTAGGTACCTTCTCATGCCAGAAGTTCACTCCTTTTCCTTCTCCACTTATCGGTGTTTTCTAGTAGGCTTTCTCATGTAGCCCCCTTCATGGTAAAATGCAGCATATTGACTCACAACCCATTAAACAGCCTCCTGCATGAGGATAGACCTTATTTCTCTATTGATACAAGTAAAATAGAGCACAAATGAATTGGTCTTTTGGAGAAGCAGGCGCAGATGGCTCCCAGCTGGTAGCCATTTTGAATGATGAATTTTCAATAGTTTAGAGTATAAATGTCAAGTTAGAGTGTTCAGTGTTCTTTTCCTGGTCCAAGAATAAATATTTCAAGTAAAGTCAGCATAAATAGACATGTCTTGGGTTGATCTGAGATGCTGATTACTTACCTGTGGATTTTTAACTTTACGTCTGGACTGAAGAATTTGGTGAAATAAGCACGTTGGTAGAATGTTGTTGGTTTGGCAAAGGTTTCCTTCATCTGTAAAATATTATTCTAAAATTGCTTCAAACTTGCAAGATGTGTAGTGTAGTGAACACGGGTAGATATGTTCTCTTTCTACGTGGTGTGCTGGTCTGGAATTTGTTGGAGATGGAAAAAATCTATTATGACTTGAGCTTTGGAGAATAAATTATTTTCTATTATGGATGAAACTACATGTAGGATTTGATTATATTTTACTTGTTTTTTTTTTCTAATTTTGGCAAGCTGTTTTAGGGAAGCAAAATTATTTAAATAATTCCATGTACATCTGTGATGAAATTTTTGAGTAGCTGATAGAGCTTTCTTCCAGTTACAAAAAATATTCCAAGTTCCAGCTTATGTAAACTTTGCCCACTTTTTCCACCTCTCCCTCCATCACTCCCACAGAAACTAAAATCAAAACAGGAGCGTAGGATTCCATGTTTATTAGATACCTTTTTGTTTTTTTTTTATAAATCAGATCCATTTTTTTTAAAGATTTTATTTATTTTTAGATAGAGGGGAAAGGAGGGAGAGAAATAGCAATGTGTGGTTGCCTCTCAGGTGGCCCCCACTGGGGACCTGGCCTGCAACCTAGGCATGTGCCCTGACTGGGAATTAAACTGTCGACCCTTTGGTTCGCAGCCCACGCTCAATCCACTGAGCTACACCAGCCAGGGCTAGGTACCTTTTTAATATGAAAAAAACCCAGTGCTGTTACCCTTCAATCAGGGAACATTACTCCCTCTTTATGAAATGCAAATATGAAGCAGAAAGTTAAGGTGACTATTTAGGCTCCAAAGCTGTTAACTGTCCATGGCATGCTCTCTTCATCAGACTTTTCATGAAGAAAATGTAACCTTTAAAGGTGAACTATGGAAATACATATTCTTCCTAATAGCAACAATCTTAATTTTAATTGCTTCATGTATTTCAAAATTGATATTCTTAGGCCAAATACATTTGTTACTATGAATAGTTACTATTCATCAGATCTGAGATTAGCATAAGAATTAAGCTACATTCCAATTATTAATCCCCTGTAAAGTAATGAGTACAGTAAGTCCTCACAACAGAAATTTAAAATAGTTATTTTTGAAATAGTTATATTTTTAGATGGACTTCTCTAGAATCTTCTCTCTCCGTGTGGCATATGAGATTGCTATCCATTATAAGAGGGCAGTTAAAGAAATCTAGATAAATTGGTAGAATTGAGAAAAGATTCTTTTGACAATGAAGATGCCCAGAAGTTGGAATGGACCTATTTGAAATGACATTAACATACAACATCTAGAATTAAGAGTTAGAACAAGTCATTAAAATACTTAAGGTGTCATCAAATGTTTTCTGAAAATGATTCAAAACCAGATATTTGCTTTTTGAGGTTTGATTTTATGAAAGTGAAAACCAGGACAATAATTAGATATAAAAAAAAACCCCAAAAAACAAAAACAGCCCTGGCTGGGTGGCTCAGTTGGTTGGAGCATCGTTCTGTACACCAAAAAGTTTCAGGTTTGATCCCTAGTCAGGACATACACCTAGGTTTCAGGTTTGAACCCCAGCCAAGGCTTGTATGGGAGGCAACCTCTCAGTGTTTCTCAAAAAAAGAAAAAATCAATAAACATATCCTCAGGTGAGGATTAAAGAACAAATACACAAACAACAAAAACAAACTAGCTAGGACCCAGGTGAGGATTTTTTTTCTCCAGACGCAGAAGATAGTCATTTTCTTCTCAGAGGTTTTGTGGCTTTGCATACCTAGGCATTCCTTAACTTAACTGACATCGTGGTGTTTATAGTTCCAGTGCCACAAGGAAGCAGAAGTCATTTTAAGCGTGTTTCCCAAATTTCAGTTTATATTTCATGCAACCAGCGTGCTTCAACATCTTACTTTTTGAAAGGGGTTGATCAGAGTTAGCCACTTAATTGAATTATTCCTTGAATGCAAACCCAACACTGGATAATATCCTGACTTATTTAAGAATGAGGGCCTATTGTGGGTTCCTGGAAATTGAATCTTTGTGAGGTTTTGAAGGAATTATTTGGGTTGTGGAAAATGTATGATGTCCTCTTGAAAGGCGTGTTTTCATTTTCATCCATTTGAGGATCCATAAAATTCACTTGCTTCCATGGTTTTTGAAAAGTGTCACTTTAATTCTTACGGCTTTGTAATAAAACTGTCTGGATGTCTGTGAAGATGGAGAGAGTGTGCCAGCAGATCCTGTTATGTTTGTCCCCACTTGTCTCCTTTCTCAAGGTGCTGAGCCCCTAGATAGACTAGGAACTTCTTACCTCCACAACCCAGTCTGCTCAGTCAGTGACTTCTCTATCACTTATGTCCACATTCAAGCTCTTGTTCAACTCAACTTCGCCCTTTGAAAAGGAAAGTAAGCACTTAGGTTGGGGTTGTCGGAAGCTCTGGGCATCTTTGTGAAAACACATGGAACTCATCTGTAAGTTTGCTAGTTCTTTCTTGCCTCTAGGAGATATCCCCGGTCTTTCTGACCTTCCTTCTGTAGCTGCTTTATTAATGTACAGCATCCAGAAGTATGAGTTAAAACTAAATTCTTTGAAATATTTAAGGTGTGATTGAATATTTATAGAAAATGATTCAAAAGTCGTAGTTCTTTGAACTTGGGTTTTGTGAAGGAGGAAACAGGAGGCCATAATAAGATTAACCAAACAAACCGGCTAGAACTGACATTAGTATTTTTTTTTTCTGAGATGTAAGATAGTCACTTTTTTCCTCAGAGGTTTTGCAGTTTCTTTGATTTCAACCCATGCTTCCTGACGTCACTTTGTCCAGTTCCTCTGTCCACCTTGATTTACCTACGTGTTTGTCTTGATGACCATTTTGGACATCTTTATCAGTATAGTTTTCTGGATATAGAGCCTCTGACTTGTTAGTGCCCTGATTTCTGCCTCTGCACCCCCTGGCTGCCCACCCTTCTCCCACTTCTACTGGGGGACATGCCTCAGCCTCCTGCTCCAGCAATCCAGCTTCAGGCTGAGGTTCCTGGGCCAGCCTCCAGCCACACGCCCAGCTGAGGACTGTGCTTCCTCCTCTTCCTGGGGCAGCTTCACACCCTGCCATTTTCATAATTGTCCGATACTAATAGTATATATTACCACAGTGTCTATGCCATAGGACCTGACTTGGAGTCATTGTAGATGATGGTTTGAAAAGCTTCACTGATAACTTTTTAGGGGACTTTTGACTCTGAGAAAGGGAAGTAACTATGGCTTCTTCCTGTCTGTAGTTACTCACTGGTTCTTGGCTTATTTGTAGCACATGACAGCCAAGCATAGATGCTAGGTGGCCTTGGTCTGTGCTACATCTTGAAGTGTGTATTGAGCATGTCTGTGTGTCAACCCACAGGAGGGTGGAGACAAGACACACTCCCTGTCCTGGATGGGGAAGGTGAGCATTGAGCTATGCTAAATCAACACCTTGAGGCCCTATCTGGTACCTGCATGCCTTCCTTCTAGATCTTTCTTCATGCCTCCTCTTCTGCCTGGGGCAATTTCTTCACCTTTTCCCTAGCTAGCCCACTTTTTCTACTCCTCTAGGTCACAGCATTACTAGGCATTTCCTTGAGCTAGCTTTTCTTGACTACCCACAACTGGGTTGGGATCTCTCCTACACATGCTCAGATGCCCTGCTCTGTTATGGAACTTGGGCCTCAGTTCATAGTGAAGGGTTAACTTGTCTTCACCCTTGTTAGGTCATGAGCTATTGTATTCCTAGCATCTAGAACAGAGCCTGACCAAAGTAATTGACATGTATTTATTGGGTTGGCCAAAAAGTTTGGTTTTTTCCCCCCTAAGATAGCTGTAGTAGTGCTTAGTTGTCTTTAACTTCATTTGAAACAATTTTTTTAGATTGTATTGTGACAGCTGTCATATCAATGTACTTAAAAAAAAAACTTACCAAATTGGTGAGTTTTTGTGTAGCCATTTTAATATTGAAGATGGAAGAAAATATGCAACATTTTCAGCATATCATGTTTTATTATTTCAAGAAAGGTAAAAATGCAACTGAAATGTGAAAAAAAAGATTTGTACAGTGTATGGAGAAGGTGCTGTTACTAATCGAATGTCTCAAAAGTGGCTTGCAAAGTTTTGTGCCTGGGTAGACCAGTTGAAGTTGATAGCGATCAAATTGAGCCATTAATTGAGAAAAATCAATGTTCTACCATGTGAGAGACAGCCAACATACTCAAAATATCCAAATCAATAAAGTTATTGATGAAAATAAAAAATCTGTTTTTTTTTATTCTTTGGAAAAACACCATGTGACCTTTTTGGCCAACCCAGTACAAGGGTTAATATTATCGAGCACTCACTATGTGCCACTCTGTGCTTGGGTTTTCCTCATGTTTTCTTATAGAAACTTTACAGCAACTCTGTGAGTAGCTACTATAGTTAATGGTACAGAGGAGAAAAGTGAGATTGAGCAAAGTTATTTGCCCAATGTGATGGCTTGAAAGCGGCGAGCTGGTACTTGACTCTGGCATCACCTGCCTGTAACGGCTGGATTGCCATGACGACGAATAAGAGATATTTAAGAAGGCTTCTTGTAGGGACTGACAAGGAGCCTGGTGAATGACCAGAGTGGTTGGTGTTAGCTGGCCACAGATGGTGTTTATTGGAGTCAAATTCCAATAAGCAGTAGTTTATCTTCTCTAAAAGGTGTGACATTTACCGTAGCTCATAGGACTTTGGAGATGGTGTGGTACAGAAGATAGAGAGCTGGTTTTAGCAGTAGGACCCTAAGCTCAGGCTAGCCCCTCTTCTGTTCCCAGACAGTGTGGATGTGAGTCAGCTGCAAGTGAGTCTTTCCCGGCTCCGCCACTTCATGCACAGTAGACACTGCTCTGGGGCGAGGCTTCCTGGAGGGTGTGAAGCAGGCACTTCGACTTCATGACTATTACCTCGCATTGTGACGTATCTCTGGCATATTATTTTCTGCCATGGAACACCTAGTGGGGTTTAATAAAAAGAGATCATATGCTGGGTCATTTCTCGGAAGCTTTGCAAAGATCTCAGAAAGTTATGTCTTCCGAGCATGTGTTGACAGGGGTGCTCTCCTGCATCCCTGGCATCAATTACTGGATTAAATGCCCAAATTATTTAAGGCAGAAAAAGCAAAGTCTATAGATTATTTTCTTATTCCTTCTTTACCAACCGTCTTATACTAAGATCTTATTTTTTCATTTTTTCTCTTTAGATATTTTAGCTAATGGGGACATACTGAGTCTAATTTTATTCACTTTGAAGATGCATGCATGTATCGTAGCTGGAACTAATAGGTGATAAGATGTGACCAACGAGGAGGCCCTTCTAATTGGGCCTTCCTGCCCTCATCTGGGGACTGATGAACTCACTTATAAATTTACTTTGACTTGACTTTCAGAACTTGAGTGATTTTGTAGGTGATATTTTGTGGAACCCTTTGCTTACCCTCCCCCTACTCCGACCTTTCAAAGTTGGGGCTGTGAGCTACTCTCGTGAGCTAGTCCTGAGCCAGCTCCCAGCTCATTGTCTGGCAGCTGTGTTTTTGTTCATCTGTGTTCCTGACTTGCCTGTAAGCTTGTGGACACCAGGAATTGTGTCTTATTCATTGCTGTGGGTCTCAGCACTTGTGGCACCTAAGGAGGCTTTTTATAAACATTTGTAGGATGTCATAACCAGTTAGTAAGCCTAACTGGCATATTTTCAAATTTGCCAGTTGAAAGCAAATTTGTATGTACATGTTTTAAAAAGATAAAGGACCTGTATTCAGTGTAGTATGGTGGTTAAAAGTATGGAGATTTTTTTGCAAAGCAGCCTGGGGATTTTATCCTCATTCTGCTGCTTCCTAGCTGTGTGAAGAATGGAGAAAGCTACTTCATGGGGGTGTTATAAAGATTCATTTACCCAAACTTATCCTGTGCTTGTTGTGTGCAGGGTGGAGAGCTCACTTTTATTTTGCAGAGTCAGACTATAAACAAACCCAGAAAGCAGGAGAATTTCAGGTTGTGATAAGTGTTAGGAGGGAAATAAATGCAGTGAAGGAGGAAGAATAATTCTGGTTGGGGTGGTGAAAGAGTCGAGGGGAAGGTGACAGAGAAGGTGCCAGCTGGCGACCTGAGAGCGAATACAAAGGCCCCTGAAGGGGTTGCCTGCTCAGCATATTCTTGGGGAGGCGGGGGTGGCTAGAGCAGGGGAAATTGAGGAAGGTAGTATTTATTCTATTCATAAGTATGGATTTAGAGTCAACAATTTAATGGTGAAGACAACTGAACCCATGAACAGGGACAGTGTGGGAAGAGAGGAGAGGAGGCAGGGGCCAGGTCCTGTGGGGCTGGGGTAACAAGCACACCAACCTTCAGAGCCAGCCAGGCCAGCAGCGTGACTGAGTGCCCTCCTTTTGTTGTTCAGTGTGTCATAGAGACACATGTGTAGAGAAGTATTTCTCTAAGAAAAACAGCAGCGTGAACACTGTGATCAGTGGTAAAAGTGAGGCAGTACAAGCGTGATGATGATGGTGATGGCATGTGGCCCCTGACCTCCGTGTGAGAGACCCGGTGGGGGCCCAGGGCGGGGCAGCGGAGAGCCTTCTGGGCCTGATGACAGAGGGCATCTGTTTCTCCCTGCTGGCCAAGTGTGGCATGCGGGGATGTGGGCTGTGGGTACTAAATCTGCCATATTTACCGAGAGCCAGAGATCTGATTTGTATGGGAAATGCCCAGATTTAAAAAGGTTGGCTCACGTTTAAAAACAAAACACCTTGGGATGGACAGACAAAAGGCCCCTGTGGGCTGCCAGTCTAAAACTGCTGCCGAGAGCCCTTCCCGCCCGATAAAGGGGGTTAAGTGAAGTCCGATGCCTGTCGGCATTGTTAGCCAGTCCCTAACCAGTACTGAGGGCGAAGAGGCACTTTCTTATTAATTGTCCTGTTAATGTGTTTAGTTGTCTTCACCGTCAGTTTCTTTAATTCACGCTAGCTCCAAATTAAAAAATAAACATTACCCCGCTCAAATTTAAGTGATTCATGTATGGTAGTCACTGTTTTTGCCTATTTAATTCGTTTAGTTGTTTGTTCTGTTTGGTGAATGCCGTATGCGTGGTAGAAAGGAAAACAGTCTAGTTCATGGGATGAAAGTAGAGGAGAGCCAAGGATGCTCACTTTTGGGCGACTTGTTCTTATGCATCATCTTCTCCTCTGCACTGTAGTCTTGTTTCCCTCACTTGTGTTTGTGCTTCGGCACATTTGGGTCTCCAAGTCTCCAGGCCAGAGTTGGCCACATGTGAGGAAGAGCTGTGGCAAAAATGCCCTTTTGGACCAGGCAAAGGATGATGAGGATGGAGCCTCATGCTGTGATGTCATGTTTAGAGGCTTTTCATCAATTTTAATGAAATACAAATGTGCTCAAAGCAAGTTATTACTTTTCTCCCCCCCCCAAAAAAAAAATCTTCCTTTAATATGGCCTAACCCGTGTAGTTTTGTATTATAAGGATTATGTTTGGTGTGTTGCAATCTGTTGGCAGTTGTCTTGGGGAATTTTATTCAGCACAAGCATCTCTGACAGTTCTGGTATCAAGTTGGGTTAATGACTTGTTCATGCACTTTTTGGTCTTGTTTTCCCTATGTTACAGTTCTGGGGCATCCCAGAGAGGAGCACTGGGAATAAAAGAATATACTTGAATATTTCTGAGTAGATAAATGGCTTATAAAAATGCATTTCTTTTTCTCCAAGATTTTTTTTTGTACTGTTTTAACATGAGATCATTTTGTTGTATCAACATGAGCCTAAAGACTTGAAATCATCTTTTTTTTAGAAAATCTTATCTGTAAATACAGTTTCTTAATTGAATCAACATTTCTCTTAATTTTTGTTTCAGATCATGGAGGAAACAAACACACAGATTGCCTGGCCTTCAAAGCTGAAGATCGGAGCCAAGTCTAAGAAAGGTAAACTGTGAGAGGCAGAAAAACTGGTGGTTTTGATAGTGGAGACGGTGGAAGCAGTACACATTTGCTGGGAGAAAATCAACCTTATTTTTATCATGTTTATCCCCAAATATTTGTCAAATAGCAGTATTTGGGGAGGCTTATCATAATTAAAAATAATGTACAGCCTTTTATCCAACAACAGAAAAAATATTTTTAGGTATTTTCTTATAATAGAAATGTTATTAATGAAGACGCCATAGCAACTTACGCTTTCAAGGATGCCTGCTCGTGTGATGGGCCTGAGCCATGGTGACCGTCCACGCATAGTCACGCATCCACAGTGTGTACACTCCCGGAGTGTACACTTCAGTTTTCTTGTTTAGGAGCCTCGCTGATTTGTCTCCCCTCCAGTGTGAGGCGAACCTTAGATTTTCTTTCTTGTCTGACTGTTCTCCTCTTCTCCAAGGCAGTGAAAAACTCACTAGGTTTCTCTCTTAGGTCGAGCATTTCCCGTGCCTGCCTGTGCTCTGCTTTATCCTAGAGGACACTGCCCGATGCGTGGTGGGCAGAAGTGAATGTCTAGGCCCCCTTATTTGCTTTCAAGATTACATAGTATTTTCAGATGACCTGCCAGCATGTATTTCTATGGATATTTTTTCTTTTTCAAGTAGAGACTCAGGAAACTCTGTTGTGCATACTTCATTAAAAGATGCATGGAGTCATTAGGAGTAATAAAAAACACCATCGAACAACTCAGAAAACAATGATTGTGAGCTCAACTTTGGCCTTGTGGTCCGCTTTTGCTGTTTAGTTTTGCATTTGCTGCCTCTTCTTCCTGTGACTTTTATTGCTAACTGATGTGAAGTGCTGCAGGATCTCTCAATTTCCTTTCTTATTTGAGTCCAGATTGCCTTCTTTTTAATCTAATTTCATTGTAATTACTCATCACATGGATTGTAAATTATTTTATACTCGTTGTTCTGAGTGTTGTTAGCTGGACTTTGGTGGACTGGAATTCCTGCAGAGACTTGATCTTGTTACTTTCTTATTTGTGATCGTGGTGGCAAGAAAGGGGAAGCCGGTGTGCTGGACAGTCAGAGAAGACATGATGGATAGTCAAGTGTCATTCCATTGCTTTGTATAAGCCTTGCATTTGCCAAGTGCCGTAGGATATTTCCTCAATTCATCTTCAGTGTGTTGAGACATGTTATATTCATTATGCAGAAGAAACTCATTACCATCTACATGTTTGGTTGTTTGCAGCCACTTAAAAATCCCTGGCCAGCTACAGTACTTGGACAAATCGGAACTTGAACATAAACAGGATCCTATTTTCCTGTTAGGTATTCTTACTTAAAGAATGAAATGAGCTTTATTACTATCCTAATAAGAATGTTATCCATTCAGTGCCCAAAGAACCCCCCCAGGAAATATGAATATTAAAAGAATTCCAGATGATTTTGCATGGCTTATTCTCTTGCATTCCCCATGCTATAGTCTCCCCCCACCCCATTCTCATGGGAAGCGGAGACTTATGATTAATTTTTTATTCAAAATGTGATGACAAGTTTGGAGATTTTAGATAATACGGAGATGAATAGGTTAGGTTAACATTTTAGATTAATTTCCAGTCATTGACACACTTAACCCATTCAGAATGGCCAACTATATTCCACATTTTGATTATACATTTTGCTTTGGAAATAAGAATATTTTAGCAGTACATTTGAGTGCATTTAGCATAGTTTCCACATGATTAAAGTTAACCTTTGGAATGGTGCCTGACAATTGATCTCTCCAGGCCTCAGTCTACAGAGAACATTTTAGTTTTGATAATTTATGAACTGCTGTGAATGCATACAATACTGTATGATGAGCAGAATGTGCCCAAAGAGAGGGACTGAGCTCAGGGACGAGAGAAGAAGTCAAGAGTTTTTCTCAGAGGAATTTACCATTCAGAATTTACTTGAGTTGCTCATGTTACTTAAGCACACAGCTGCCGAGTCAGTTCTTGGCTAACATCCCTGTGATGTATATTCCTGTATTACTTTTAAAATGATTTGATTCAGAGATGAAATTTGTTTGACTATAATTTGTGTTGCATAAAAAGCAGAATGCAAATGGCAGGAAGAATTTTAGAAAGTACTTATTTGCCTTTTCATCCGATGTGCCTATCGACCTCTGAAAGTTCTAGAGGCAAGAGTTGTGGGTCTTTATTTTAAGCCTTGTTCCTTCCAAACTATTATTATTCAAGAGAACAAAGAATATAAATGTATCTGTGGACTCGTTCCTTGTTTTGGGTGGTTATTAAATTTTCAGTGCCATGGTGATGTGAAGATGTGGAATATGCAGATACTCCCCAGACTGAGCTTAGAGAGACAATGCGCCCATGGGTTTGTGTTGTGTTTTACTTTCTAGATTTATGATGCTTATTGGTTGAATATTTGATCCTAGACAAACATTTTTCATGGCTACTGTTACCACAGTCTGCCCCCCTTATTTATTTTTTTTACCTTATTGGAATTTAGTCCTATGCTTTTGAAGTGAATTTCCAGTAGAGTCGTCCAGACGTTATTTTTAAAGCTATCAATCCTTTATCAGAGTGGTATTTGAGCAGCGGTATGGCTCCTTTGGTTCAAGTGCTGCCAGGAGGCTGCCTGGCAGAAAGGCAAAAAGCCAGCAGCCTAAATTTGCCATCAGAAAATTCAGATTCTTCTCTGGAGTTTAGGTTCGTACGTCTAGGGTGGACCTAGGGAGCCACACATTTAACATGTTCCTCTGGTGGTTCTTAACGAGTAAGCTGAGTTTGGGAGACAAAAATCTCACCGTTTTGACATTCCAATGCGATGTAGTCGCTAAAGAGACCACACGCTAAAAGACAATGGATGATGACCACTATTGAAAAGCGGGTAGAGTCCTTCGGCGCTCACTTCCGGAGGGCGTCCATGCTGGTGCGCAGAGAGCTGCACTTTTACAGATTCACTCGGTTTTAGTTTACATCATTGTTGCAGTCGGTGAAGGTGGATACATTTAGAGTGATCAGAACATGATTGTCCTGTGCCTGTGGAAATGCACCTTTGGGTGAAAGACCGTCTGGGTTTATCCCCTCTCTCCATCCCCTCCTGCATCACCATCCCGCTCGCTCTTCCTTTCCCCACTCTGCTCCCTTTCACTCCATCCCGTTCCCTTTTCATCATTCAGGATATTGTGAAAACTGTAGTAGCAACATTTTCATTTGGTAAGCAGGGCATTTTGGGGAAATGCTTGTTTTTTTTAAAATAAACACAGGAGATACAGATTTTTAAAAAAATTCTCGAGTGTTTGAAAGTATGGGAAGGTGGAACCTTCATGAGAGAGAGCCGCCAAAAACTAAGAAGTTAAGATTCAACGTAATGGACATTTAAATAGGCAACTCTAGGATTGACTTAATGGAGATCATAATTAAGAAAAATAAAGCAATACATAGTATTTGTTCTGTATAACACACATTTATTTTGAGTAAAAGTAAATAAAACTGTTTCTGACTCTTGGAGTCAGAATGCTAGAACATTCCGCTTTACATAGAAAAATCTGGGTTTGTGCTTATAAGGTGCTTAATACTGCACGCCTTACTAGCATAGAATAACTTCAGGCCCTCATTAAAATTCTGAATATGCTATTGTGAATCACAGCCTATTTTAAAATCAATTCAGTTTCATTAAAGTACAAATAGCATTTTGAACAAGTTTGACTGTTTTGCCAGATGAAAGTCCTTACAGACATTCTTTAACAAATAGAAGTGATTTGTAATGAGAATTTGTTAAGCTTGTATGATTGTGCTATGTGCTCCATGGTGCTGGATGAGTGTGTTCTCTTAAATAAGGTCAGCCTCTGTCTTTCTCCTTCCTTCCTTCCTCCCTCCCTTCCTTCCTTCCTTCCTTCCTTCCTTCTCTCTCTCTCTTTCTCTCCTTCTTTCTTTTTTCTCTCATTCTCTTTCTTTCTCTCTCTCCCTCCCCCTCCCTTTCTCCCTCTCCTCTTTCTTTCTTCCTCCCTCCCTCCCTCCCTCTCTCTCTCCCTCCCTCCCTCCCTTCCTTCCTTTCTCTCTTTCTTTCTTTTTCTTTCTTTTCTTTTCTCTTCTCTTCTTTTCTTGTCTTTTCTTTTCTCTCTCCCTCTCTCTGATTCTTTTTCTTATCCTTACCCAAAGACATTTTTCATTGGTTTTAGAGAGAGAGAGACATGTATGTGCGAGAGAATTATCAATCAGTTGCCTTCTTATACACACCCTGACCGGGGCTCGAACCCACAACTGGGTGTGTGCCCTGACCAGGAGTCAGACCCTTAACCTTCTGGTGTGTGAGGCAACACTCCAACCAACTGAGCTGCACTGGCCAGGGCAAGTGAACATTTTTCTTACTGTCGTCTTTTTGCTCTTAATTTGCTCATCAATCTTTTTCTTCTTAGACTGGCAAATGTAAATGTGGGTAAAAATTGTTTAAACTTTTTATGCCAAATTCCAAATAGACGAGGTCAGCATTAATGAAGCTTTATTGTCTTTTGTTTTGTGGAGGAGTCGTCCTGCAGACTTTAACTAAGTGATACAGCTGTTCTCGGAAAGTGTTTATTTGACAATGTAGGGTGCCCAGGACTAGCAGGAATGAAAGGTGTTGAGTGGGTTGCTTGATGTATCCTAGTTTGGAGGCGGTTTGGCACCAAGCTTGGCCATTCTCTTTGTCCAAGAATAAACAAGAGAATCATCAAAATTCCATGAGGTTTTAATAATTTTCGTTGCATTTCACCAGAATAAAACATCTTTGCATGAGAAAAACCATGGACTGTTCACTTAATTTTTTCCAGGAGAAAATGTTTTATTGAGGGTCCTTACACTTTAGGCGTTCGTGTTAGACTAGTTGAGGCCTTTTATCATGGGGGATTATGACCTACGTCATAAATAGTGTATCAAAAATTAATTTAGGTGGTCACAACCAGCATTTAAAAAAACACAACTGGACGAGAAAAGCAAACATCAGAGTGTAAGCGTATGATGAAACTGTCAGCCTTCCATGTCACTGTGTGTATGTATGCAAATATGCACATCAGCAGGTCATGATGTGAAGTGGGTGACAAAGTCAGAAAGGTCAGAGAACACTGTCCTGGGTGGTCAGTTCCCTAAAGAGTAACAAGCACATGCATTTTGTTCATGGCTGTATGCACTAGAACTAGTACGTGATTGGCACTCAGTAAATATTTGTAGATTGTCCGATCCCTCTACTCAGGTCAGCCTTGGTTGTAGTAGAGCCACAAACACAGATGTGAATATATAACCACTAAGGGTTTATGCAGCTAAAAGGGTTTGAGTCACAACCTCCACACAGGACTGGCATTCGCTGCTGTGAAATCTGTCAACGAATGATTTTTTAAAATATGATGAGTAATAACTCTTTAATGTATAGATTTAACAGCAGCAGGAGGTCTCTTAAGAACCAAAGAAACATTTTGTAAAGTGAAGAAAGGAAGGGAGGGAAGAAGGAAGGAGGTTGGATGGAACAGTCAATTACACTGTCCTTGTTCCCAGAAGGTAACTGGAGGCAGGTCTTGGTCTTCCTTAGCTTCCCTGCCTTTATGGCCACTGTTTCTCTTCTTGGAAGGGCTCCTTCCCCTCAGTCTTCTTGTTTCCTGAGCAGATGCTTTTATATCTCTTGCCTTTATTGAAGAAGGTGCCATCCCAGGATCACTTCTGTCTGTAGTTCATTCCTCTGTTAAACACCATGAATACCAAGGGCGAAATACATTTCATTTGCCTTCCTTATAATAGTCGTTGGGCTAGGTGTGTTAACCTGTGTTCTCTCTGTTAACCCTCACCATAACCCAGTGGATGACCATGACTGTCCCTGTTATACACGTTGATCACTGATGCGGAGAGGTGATACATTTAAGGTCAGAGAGTTGGCAGTGGTGGAGTTAGCGCAAACCTTGATTTCAAAGATCAAGGTATTTCCTTCAACTCTGTAAGCATGCACACAGCATGCTGATGAATGATCACCAAAAGACTGTAGATTTAGCAACATGTTAATTTAAGAAAACTTATGATGTGTTTATTGTCAAGAACAAAGGCAGTTCTACCTCACATTTTTGAAGCTTGCTGGGCATCTTATCTTTTAAAATTTTTCGACATAGATTTATTTTTATCATTCTTTGTGCTTTTTTCAGTAATTTTCCTTTTCTCCTTTTTTGAGACTCATTAGTGGTTTTCCTGGTATTTATTTACTGTTCTCTGGAGCAGTGGTTCTCAACGTGGGCCGATTTTATTCCCCAGGGGACATTTGGCAATATCTGGAGGTATTTTTGGTTGTCCCAACTGGGAGATGGTGCTACTGCTCATTGAGTGGGTAGAGGCTAGGGATGATGCTAAACATCCTCCCTACATGCACGGGACAGCCCCCACGACAAGAATTACCCGTTGTACAATGTGAGTAGTGTGAGGTGGAGAAACACTGAGCTGGAGCAGCAGGCATGATTTCAGGGACAGTTGTCTGCATGGCACTGGATTCTTTCTAGAACATTTCGTGAAGCCCGGTGCACTGTGTAACGCCCTTCCTTTTGCAGCATTAGAAACAGGATAGATTATGCACATTAGTGACTCCCAAAGGAAGAGTGTCCCTTAGTGACACATAGGTGAACTGGCTGACTTTCAATAAAACAGAAAATGTGGTAGGATGACAGATCTCCACATTTAAAAAGACATGGGAATCAATTTTGAGTTATATAATTTGTGCGGCTTCAACTGCTTGTTCTTTCTTCACCTGTGGTGTAAGTTGCGCCTGCGGCTTCAGTGCTGGGGGCAGCCCAGCTGTCCTTCCTGTCCCTGCAGCCTGTGCCTTCCACTCTCTTTTCTGGCCTGTGTACCTGTGGTGACTGTGAGAGTGTCTAAGGGTTATGATTGTCTTTGATCACCACGATGGTGCCGTGCACTCCTATCTTGATCTGGTGATGGGCACCAACTTCTGATGGTTTCCCAAACCACGTGTGGCCTTTTACTGATTTTTCCCTGCCCTGCCGTGGCATTGCTAGACAGAATTAAGTGCCATCTGTCAGGCCTGTCAGTAGCAATTACATTATTTTCATGAAGCCATTTTGCCGTGGCAGACCTTGATGAGGCATTTCTCATTAGTTAAAGAAAACAGCTTAAATCGGAGTGGCATCCTCATTTCTTCAAATGTCTTGTTTTGTGCCGTTAAAGCATGGTTTGTGGCTCAGCACCTTGGTATTAACAGGCATTTTTATCAAAAGATATCAGAGAGATTTCAGGAAGGAGGAGTTGCATTCCCTTTACATCTTGTTGCCAGAAATTACTCTTAAAGCAGAATAAGTCCTGCCTGAAATAAAAATAAAATGAGAACATAGTGTATGTTTTTTTTAGCTGTTTGGTCCGTGCAAATAGTTATGTATTATTACTTTTTGAAAATGGGCTTATTCTATACACATGCATTTTTGCAATTGGATTTTTCCACCTAAAAAACTGTGAAGACATCTGCCATATAAGCACATCAATAATAATAGTGATACTGTTATTTTTGCAGCTGTATGAAATGCCGTTGTGTGTCTGTGGGGTATGGATATATCATATTTTGACAAATCTGTTTTGATGGACATTGGATTGAGTTCTGTTTTTTTCTACAATGAATTTCAGGTTTATTTGTGTACTTGTACAAGCTCTCCTGTTGCAAGTAGAATTTTGAGGTGACAGGTAATGAGCAACTTGAGCACTTTCTGGGATTGCCACCTTGTCCCCTCAGGTGACTTGCACTGCCAGCAGCAGGCACTGACTTTTGGAAGGGGAATGGCTCTTCCCACATAGTCGCCAACACTGTGCTTTTCCCTCCTCAGTTAAATAGTGAGAAATACGTTGTCTCATGTTCTGCCTTAATGAATAGAAAAGTGAGCATTTTTCATCTTAATCTGAGGGACACTTATTTGTAGTATTCTGTAAATTGTCTGTTCTTCCCTCCTTTTTTCTTATTCCTCACCCAAGAACATGTCCATTGACTTTAGGGAGGGAGAGGGAGGGAGGGGAAAACATGGAAACAGCGATCGGTTGCCTCGTGTCCGCACCGACCAGGGACCAAAACCCACACTGTAGGTAGGCATGTGCCCTGACTGTGGCTTGAACCCTCAGCCTTTTGGTGAGCGGGATGAATTCTAACCAACTGAGCCACCCAGCCAGCGCTGATACTCCTTTTGTTGATTTATTCATATCCTTTCCCCATTTTAATGAGTCGGTCATCTTTTTTTCTAATGAAATAAAGACATCTAAGTTATTTTTTCCTACTCAGAAGTTTAGGATTACTTCTAATAGAAGTTTAGGGTTACTTCTCAGAAGTTTAGGATCCATATATGCTTCTCTCTAATTGTATTGTCCAAATGGTTCATTTCTCACCGATAATATTTATTCACAAGTAATATATGGATCATTTTTTTCTCAAACTAGAAAAAAATGAATTGATCTTAAATAGTAATAATGTATTAATCTTTGAATGTAGAAAACTATGCATTAACTTTTAGGATACTGGATTTCCAAAGTAAACTGCATATAGATTATATCTTCAATATGAGTAACATGGAAGTTTTATGTGCACACATGTGTGTGGATGTGGATGTGTGTGCTTGTGTGGCAAGACATGAGAAATACTTCTAATATTATACAAGAATTATCAAATTTTAAGTTTTCTTTATGTAACAGAAACAAGATCTAGTATGTTGTTTGGCTTTGTTTTCATGTATTGAGCTTTGGTTTTGTATTTTATTGGAAAATATTTCTGAATTTTTTTCTAGTCCCTTATATTCAAGGGAAGGACATGGAAATACATTATTTTGGATTGACTTGGATTCCATTTCTAATCTGTCTCCATTTCTAGGGTGGGATCCATGAACAAGAGTGTTTAGTCTTTGGTACAATTTACTTCCTCTTCAGAAATACCCTTTGCTCTGTGTGTGTGCGGTCCACTCTTTCTCAAATCCGACACAGTGGCCAGGAGTCCCGATTTATTTTACTTATCACGGAGGTGTGCTTGAATTCAGAAAGTGAGGGACAGGAAAGCAAGGAGGACTTTCAGCCACCACAGATGAAACAACATGTCCCTCTTTCTTTGGCTTTCACCATCAAATGAGTATATTCTAATCTAATCATCTTGGGTCAGATTTTTCTCCTTCGGTCAGTGCCTAATAGATCTTTACATCATAAACAAATTAGGTGACACTGTCTTTTCACACCTGCAACGTGTAATATCTATATAGTCTAGGTTTGAAAGATCTTTAAATGTCATTGCAAAATATTTTTAGTGTTTAGTGAGGGAAGTGTGTCTTAGCAACGTTGACTCGTGCTCTGTCCCCGGACCCTTGTGCCATCTCACACAAGCCGCATCTGCCTCGTCTTCCACCTTTCTTTTTCCAACGGTCGACTCCTAGTTCTCCTTCCAAATCCATCTCAGATGACAGGTTCTCTGGAAGGCCCCCCCCACCCTGCAGATGGAGTTTAATGCTCTGCTCCCTGCACTGACTCAGTACCTTAGACGTACATTTTGGCACTTTTCACACTTGTGCTGTGTAAGCCCAGACATTGGCCTTGCCTTCTGGACTGTGAGCTCATGGGCTCATGTCAGAGACCCACACGTCTCACTCCCGTCTGTGAGGACGGTGCCTGCCAGGAAGGTGGAGTTCTAAATTATGAGTTAGAGTTTACATTGCATTTAGGTTTAGAATAAATCTGAGATTAATTCAACAATGACTTCAGTCATTCTGGTATCTTCTGATTAACTTTGAAGAAAGTGAAAAATGGCCCTGGCAGCTAGGCTGCAGTGTTCCTAATTGGACATAAATCCCTCTCACAGAATGTAAATATTCAGACAAGGCTACTCCTGAGCGTGTCCGGAGCAGCAGTGAGGCAAAGACACTCTACAGCCCCCAAAGTGATTACACATCCCTCTCGTGACTGATGTGAGTGATTGCTGCTGCTTTACCCGTGGTGGCTCCAACTCTGCTGTAATCCTCTGTCCTCTACATTAAATTTGCTAAGGTGCTCATTTAGTGATATTCCTTTACTTCCTGACAGCTTTCTATCCAAGTGTGGTCTCTGCTTTCTGAAGCCCTCCTGGGAATCAACCAAATTCTATAATTACCTTTCTCAGTTTTCGCTTAAGATGTCCCAGTTCCTTTGATGCACTATCCGTCTTGCCGTAACAAATGAAAGAAAGCTCATTTTATTTACTAAAGATACACTCCTGTGGTCTTTGGCTAGTGGGCACTCTAGTGAGATTTGGAGGAACTTAAGAAAGACGCACTGATCTCAGTCTCTGCCTCTTGGATACTTAGAGTTGGGCCAGGGCTTCCTTCCCCACTCTCTTTAAACACATTTTTAAAACTGGCATTGTTTTCTGTCAGGACTTGAATAGTTCAGAAGAGCAGGAGAGAAATGCAAGCAATAGTCAAAGAAAATGTCTTTTAGGGCTTGGTAGCTCCTAGGGTGGGTCTTGAAAAGGCGGGTGGGAGTGGGGCACTTCATACGGGAAAGGTGCAATGCTGAGAAGGACCACAGTGTGTGGGGGGAGAAAGGGAGGGAGCTGGAAGAGTCGGTGGGCCGATAAACTTAGCCCGGCAGCGCAGGTCAGTGAAGGCCATGACCTCATGAGAACCTCAGCCATCCTGGAGACAGGAGAAAGCCTGGGGTAGGAGCTGGTCACCGGACATAATTGATAGCTGTTGTGGGAAGAGGTTAAAGACTGGAACATGGGTGTAGTGAGTCATGGATGAAGACAGTGGAGTCAAGGAGCTTTCTTGAAAGGTGAGTCAGTGGAACATGGTAGCTTCACAAAGCAAGGAATCAGGGAGTTGGTTGCTATAGCAGGTGCTACTGATAAGCTCTTGGCCCACTTCTGAGTTTACCTGTGCTGGGCATACCCCATGCACACTCACAGCTTCCCACCTCCAAGCTGGTCGCTGACCCTCTCTCCCGGGGCACTTTGTCCAGCACCATGGGAGCGTACTCCTGTTATGCAGAGCCGCCGGGGAGTGCTGGTGATGGTGCCGGTCAGTGAACTCTCCCAGGGGCAGCCTTCAACCAGTGAAGGACTTGGGTCAGAAAATGAATGTCCAGTTTCCCTTCTCTCTGTGGGACGACTCTAAGGCACATGAGTTATGTCTCCTCAGAGCACACCGTGGGGATTGAGCCCCGGTAATGGCTGCTCCACACCACTCCCTTCATTGCTTTCCTCTCTCCTCAGTCATATTTTCCTTCTTTCCTAACTGTGCTCCGTGGGGTCACCAACCAAATGAATGATCTCAAGTAACAAACTAACCCCAGTCAGGTCATTATCTCAGTCTTCTGGGGGAGGGGAACAGATGAAGATGGGTATCCTGGATGACTGGAGTAGTCATTACGCCATGGAAAAATGGACTTGGTGTTCTTTACCAGTCATTAATTAACAACTCTGTTGTTTAGTGGAAAAAAAAAGACTGCAGTCATCTCAAGTGTATTTATATATCAGTAAAGAAATAAGGCAGAATGATTTAGAGTGCATGGCTCATTTTGAGAAAAAAATACTCCAGACCATCTGCAAAAGTATTAAAATGGTCCCAAGTGGAACACAGGCACTTGAAGCAGTTTCCAGACACATTAGGTTCTTGTCAACAAAAAGAAAAATACGGACTATAGGGAGAACAAGAAGTGAGAAAGGGTCTGGGAACCCATGAGTTTAGCAGATCAGGAAAAAGAACGTCAGTGGGGGAGCAGGGTGGGAGCCCTGAACTCCCCCACCCGGGTATTATCCAGGTGGTTTAGGAATCCCAGACCACTAGCAGCTGTGACGTGATTCTTGCCCGGTTAGGGAGCACTGATGACCGATCACAACGGAAAGGACCCAGCCATAGGATCATTTCTGTCTACTTGCACTCTGCTGAAAGTCATGGGTAGTGACTTGAGCCAAGTTAGGAAAAATATTTCCAGTACTAATAATATAGTTGTTCAGTGTGCTCCATGGGGATTCAGAAATATTTACTTGATGGTAATAAGCATTCAAATTTCATCCTTTTTCTATTTTTCCTCATGATCACATTAGCATCCAGGTATTTTAAAAGTCAGCACTTGATGGAATTTTATAGACAAATGGCAAGAAAATTGCTTATAACTAAAGGAAGCAGTGAGTGCATCCGGTTTCCACGAGCAATCATACCTGCATCCTTCAGCATTTGGAACTGATGCTTGACGGAAAGGATGCCCGCACAGGGGTGGTCCTATCCATTCCATTCTCTTAGGACATGCAACCCTGGCTTTGCTTAGGCCTGTGTTCTGTCTTGAACGTTGTTCTAGAAGGGAAGGAATAGTGTTTCTTTTTTTCTTTCTAAATCTGTTAAAGTTTCTTAGTTCTGTTGAAATGAGTATAAAACATGTATTGTTTTTCACCATTTAATAAATTTTGGAGAGTTCATATGTGCTATCACTTTATAATGTTCTCATCAATTGTACAATTAAGGAATAAAATAATAAAACTTGAATTATTTTAAGGAACATGTATTTTTTTTTAATCAGAAAATGTTCACCTCTCTTATAGAAAACATCACATAAGGAAAGTAAAAGTAAGTAATGACCACATTAGTGACCTTTGAGAGAGTAATATAACCTAGAATATGATGATCAAGAAAGAGGCAGCAACTAATATTTGAGGGCGCCTGTCTGTGAAGGAAAACGGTGATAAATGGATTGGTTGCTGGACGCATCAGTGGGTTGAGGTGAAAGGAGCTTAACTTTCTTTTACGATTACACTTTTTTTCTTTTCCTATAAGAAGCAAAGTCACTTGAATGAACTTCTTGGCTGAGAAAATACAGAGAAGAGATTGACTCTAGAGAAAATAGGACAGCAGAGTTTAGGATGGAGCTATCCCTTGGGGGCTAAGTTTATCATAACAGACTGGAGTTAGTTAGCCTTGGGCTCTTAACCTCACTTGTTGGGTCCTTCCATTGACACTCTGCTCCTTTCACTGAAAAACCCATTTTAATTTCTGGTTTCTATGGTCCTCATTAGACTCTGCTAAGCTTGGTTGTGGATTTAATAACTTAGGTCATTAATTCTGCCAGGCATCTGCCCAGTAGAATTCTTGGCATGTAGTGTGTCCTCAGTGAATGTTTATTGAACTGGTTTGAACACATTTCCCTGAGTTTGGTGAAAAGGAGAGAAGGGTAAAGATTATGATAGATTTCAGACAAAGGGGATAAAATTGAGTGCAAATTTCCTCTTTCTTAGTTTATTTGGAGATGACGTCCGCTCTTGGTGCCACAGGGGAGTGGTTTGGAGACTTGAAACTGGAGACGGTTGAAAACAGTTGCTTATGGAAAATGCAATAGAGATGAATTAAAATCTTTCCAAACCAAATTAGGATCCAGCTGAGACTGCAAAGTATGGATTTGTAGTCAAATTTCTTTGGACAGTTACAGACCTTTTGCAGGTCACTCAGAAGTGGAGAACTCAGGGGGCTACCTATGGTGGAGGGTGGTGAGGTGGGCATGGCAGGAAGCCAGAGGAGTGGACATTGCAGGCGGCAGGTGGAGAGGGTGGTGAGATGGTGAACCTTGGGATGTGATGGCACAGGGAACACTGAGCCAGCAGGGAAGCTGGAGAGAGGGCAGGGCACTGGACCTCCTGATAACCTAGAGAACTTGTAGGGTTGAGGGTGTTCAAGAGCGGCTCTGGTGGTCATGGAAGGAAACGACAAGTTAGGGCACGTCTTCGAAGTGGAATGGTCTGGATTGTGATGAGGTCCAATTTATGGCCTGGTTTCTGAGTTATTGATATGTAATTAGTTTTCACAGTTTAGTAATTCTCAGCATCTTGAGGATTGTTTAGGAAAATTAAATTGGATTCCTTAAACAAGCAAAGAGAAATTTATTAATGAGTTAGAACCAAGTGAGATGGAATCAGCTGATGTCAGTGTGACTTTGTTTACTAAATTCTATGTGATTTTAAAGCTGAATAGCCAAGCTAACACTCTCTAGTAAATGACTTTCATGTATGGAGGAATGACTTATGTAATATCCGATCAGTGTGTTTGCTGGCTGTTTTTAAAATGTTACATGTGCAAACACCTCATAACTTTTGCATGTTTTCCAGTGAGAATTACATCATAGGTCGAAAGAAAATAAATGCATCCACGGTTCTTAGATGTTACATAATTGAGGAACTTCATAACTTCCCAGTTACATAATCTGAAGTTATTATATAATCTCATGGCTCCTTACAAAGGAGGGGGAACGTTATGTTTTTATACAAATTCAGTAGAATGGTTGGATAAAGAGCTGTATGTGTGTATGTGTGTAATTTTGTAAATACACAAACACTTAACACTAGTTAGAGTTGATCTCACTGTGTCTGCGGCTGCTCTGCCTACACCACCCCAAGGAACAAAACGTTTACATCACCTTTCAGTTCTACGACATCCAAGTTGCGACCAGTGCCAGCCCAAAGCTATAGACAGGATTCCCTGGGGTGTCCGGGAGTGTTCCCTGCCCTCCCAGCTATTCCTTCTGTCCTTGGTCTTCATCTCTGCCTGAGTGGCCATTTATGCTCAGTCCTCCTTGTCCCTTCAGCGTCCCCTGAAGTGGGTGCTGCACAGCAGGGTCTCTTGGGGATGTCCAGGATGTGTAGCCTTTGGCTTACAGACCAGCGGTCTCCAGAACACGTCTGCCAAAGCCATGGCTGCCTCTGCCCCGATGAGGCAGATAACAACACACCTCCCGCTAACTCATCGTGGGGCTCGGCCTCACTTCTGAGGACGAGGTGCAGGAGGTGAAGGCAGGTAAGTCTTGGGTGCCTGTTGCCCGTCCTGGCTGGCTGATGCAGGTGTAGGCTGATGCACCTTATCTCCCTTTGATGTCCAGTTTGCTCAGATCTCTCCCCATTTTCATGAGAATCCAGAGTCCTCTGTAGAAATTTGGTGGGAGTGGGTTTTGAGAGACTTTCATTCAGTCATTTCTACCTCATATAAAGTATGGCTTAATTTCCTCTGCTGTGCCTGTCAGTATGCTTCAATGGAAGGAACACAGCCTTTCCTTTTGAACCTTCCTTTTGCAAACACCAGCCATACGAGATGTGCATTCGTGGAAGACAATGTGTGGGGTAGCAAGAGATTTTGCTCAGCCTGCCCTTTCTGTCTGAGACCCTGGGCTTCCTGACAGCCCTCGCCCCCTGCAATCCCCTACTCCAGGCTCCACGCAAATTAATGAAGAAAACACTTTAAAACATCAGATTATCTCTGTGCTTCTCTCGAGTCTGGTCCTCATTTGGGTTTCTTTGAAGTCTGGATCATCTCCTGTAGATCCTAGCTTGCAAAGTTATTTTCTCACTCCCTTGCCAGGCTTTGAGAGGGGAGAGGAGCAAGGTGGAAATGCGCTCACCACTGGTTCTGTGGGACATCGTATCAGAAGACGGAAATGGCTACTTTTAGAATGGAATTAAGCAGCATGTTTTGGTTTGTGTGTGTGCTCGTTTTGCCTTTTCATATCCGCGCGGATCTTTCAGACTGTGGACCTGCGGACCCTCATCTGATCCAAGGTGCCTTCCCAGACACCTCGGGTTGGTCAGGCAGCCTGCATTGTGGGCCTTGTCCCGTACATGGGGCAGGGACTGAGCAGATGTCCTGTAGCTCTCGGCTTCCCAGAAACATGTCTTTAGGGAACAGCTGGAGCAAGTTCTTGAAGACTTTATGATTGTTTTGATTGGTACTTCTTAACAACTTTGTGGGGATCATTGCACTCTCAGTGCATTAAAAATGCCCTTGTAATTGGCGGATGCCGAGATCAACCCTAATATAGACTGTAGGTACCATTTTACTTACAAAATTTAATTGTTAAAAATTGTCTACCTCATAGCCATGAGGGATCAGAACTCTTGTGTAATACAAGTTTAATTAGACTGAAAATTCAGTAATTTGACTAGTTCTTCCCTTCCCATTAAAATCAAATCTTTTAACCCTGAGTAGGAAGAGTTAAAAATAAAAATGAGATCAGATGATAAGCATGTCAATTTTCATCCAGATAAAACTACATTACTATCTGCAGTGGGTTTAATCTTTTAACCTGTTTTAGTAATAGCAATAATGATGATGATGAACACCTATCAAGTCAGGTATGGATTATATGCATTTTATAATCTATCCCACTCTTCTGAATAACATTTCTGTGAGATGTGCCTCTCATCTCAATGCAAAAGCAGAGCCTCAGAACACTTATTACAGGAGTGGGCACAGGTAGGCCTACAGTTGTTTGCATGGAAGATAATGCAATGATTAACATAATAATAGAAGAATAAAGTCTGTTTCATGGACTCACCAGTGTAAACCTACTTTTGCCCGCCCCCGTGTAGTTAGACACCTTGTAGGTGCCCTGACTGGCATTTGCACCAGCCGTTCTTGCAGCTGGGTAGTCCATCTTCACAGTGCCTAGAGCTTCTAGAATAGGACCGTGGACCTCCCTTTGTATACTCAGATAATGCTTGTTTGAGTACTTGAATAGTAGAATCTTTCTGATGTTCGCAGATAACATTCTTATTACGTCATACGCACAAGCAGAAGATGGCTGTGCAGGCCCCATCCATCCTGTTATTACTTCCACACTGCAAAGAAATTAACTGGTTGCATTTTCTTTTGGAACAACTGGAATTGGTCTCCCCTGCCCGCCTTTTTTTGCCATCACCTTAAAAATATACACCTGTTACCATGGTATGTTCTACAGTTGCTTCTTAAGGTTGAATAACTCAACTGTTGGTAAATATGACTTAATCTATGTACAAAAGAGCAAGGTTACCCCAGGGACAGCCTTATCTTCAGACTTTTGTTATGTAAAATGGAACTTTTTTCTCCCTGTACTTGGTCGTGTTTGGAGTCCAGGAGGTGAAGAGTGTGTGTGTGGGTGGAGCTTGAGGAAATGAGGAGAAGTTGACTGAGAGATGAAAGCAGTTGATTAAAAAGCAAGCACCGATGCCAATCTTGCAGAGATTTATGACTTTACCTCACTGATGTCAACATCTGTCTTTAAAACATGGTAGAATGTAGCACTGCTCTTTTTGTTACAGAACCCAATTGAATTTTACTGAGAAAATGGAATGTTCCATGGGACAGCAGTAAAATAATGCATACATGACTAAAATGCTATTTTGGGCTCTGTTTTATGCATTTATTTCTTTTTGAGAAAGTATAATGCATGTGTCCAAAGTCTCTAACTAGATAGTTAAAAAAGGGTTTTCATACTTTAGGATTGAAAAAGGGTTTATAGAAATATTCTGTTAAAAAGTGCATCCGTTTTGTATGCAAAATAAATTTGAATATAATAATAAATAATAAATATAATTGAAAATATAATTTTTTGAAAGTGGATTTATAATCATTTTTTGTATTGAAATATAATCTCTAGAAACTGGATTTATATTCATTTGCAGCACACTTGAATAATATCAGTTAACAGTTTAAGTAATAAATTATTAATGTATAGGGGGATTAGGTAGTTAATTGTGATATAGCAAAATTAAGTTAAACTCTTTAAACACCTGTAATTCTTCTAATTTTTATGAATCATTGAGCATAGGACTTTGTGAACCAGTCATTAGCCTTTGAGGCAGTGCCTAGTGCGTGGTAGATGTTCAAAACATTGTGTGTACATGGATGATTAGGAGCATGTGTGATTGATGCCTGGATCCATGAGCTGATGTGTGAATTCATGAGCTTAACATCTCCTTTTTTCTGCCAGTGCGATTTCTTATGATTCTGTTCTACAACAAATTATTCTTCTTCTCTACCCTGTCCCCTACTCTGGTATCCTTAGATTCATGCTCAGAGAACATGCTGGCTTAAAACTAGAGTAATAATCCCAGGCACAGATTCCAAACACATTTCTGTGGAAATTAATGTTATGGGAGTGGTGTTGGTAGGAAACAGGTCTCACCTAGAAGAGCCTCAGCACTCAAGACCTGTTCAACCTCTGATGCCAGAGGATCCAGCCTGTTCCCATGGCTTGCTGCTGACGGAGCTGTGGGTACTGTTCTCTTGGTGACCTGTTTACACACCTTCCTAGAAGTCAAATGGCTAATGGACCACTGCAGTCCATGCAGGGTCAGGCAACCTGGCAATGTGAATGTGCTTCTGGCTGGCCTGGATTATTTTAGAAATCCTTTCTTTTCTGCTATAGAGATCTTTCACTCGAGTACAGGGTCATGTTTAAGAGCATGGTGTCTTCGTCCAGAACTGCATATGTTGGACTCCTGGCTCAGCCGCTTACAAGCTATGAAACAGTGGGCCGTGGGCTCACTGCAAACTTCTAGAGTCCTCATCTGTAAAATGGGATCACACGTAGCAGCTACCTCTTCGGGGATTTGTACTGGTCTCTGCCTTAGATAGTGGAAGCTACACTTCTGTCCACGGGAACAGTCTTTGAGTATTGTCGCTAACCTGCACAGGGGTCTGGAAAAAAATGAGGAAGATTTTTCACATGTAACCAGGGCCGTACTTATTCATTGGGCACCCTGCCTCTGGTCATCTGCACCTCTGAGGGAGCCAACACCTCCTCTCTGACTTACCAGCTTGGCAGAGACTGTAGGTCACTGTTTCCACCCAGGTGCCAGTGTTTAATTAAACTCTTCAGAGTCTGTGATCATTATGATACAAATGTTCATTCTGGAAAAGTTTAAAAATGCTTTTTGGTTAGAATGAGATTTTTGGCATGTTTTCACTGTGGTCTTTGGCTATAAATTCCTGAAATGCTGACCTCATTGAATTTATTTTTGTTCTAAACACAATTGCTAACATTCCCAAGTGTCCATATGGACGTGATAAATGCTTTGCCTCTGCTTACTGTATATGTGGACTATGTGAACAGGAGCGATTATGATTTGGGGAATCCTGAACATTTTTATTCATTTAGCTTGATGCTGAAGAGAGTTAGAAATATTTCTTTGTCATCATAATTTTGGGGTTTCAAAATTGTGTTTGGACTTTCAGGAAATCGGTGGTAACTTTATATTAGCTGGGAAAAGTGAATTTTAAAATTCTCGGTGAAGAGACAAATGATCCAATTTTTCATAGGGAACGCTTCTTTTTCAAGGGAATTTGCTGCCAAGTTGTCAGCAGTGGCTCCAGGCATTACTTGACCTTTTGCATATCAAGAAATTGTTTTCTTTGTGCAAATATTAAATCCGTATCTGGGGAAAGGCAGTATGCAGTACAAGAGTGCAGAAACAGCCAGCCGTGTGTGCTTCTACATCTGCAAGTAGATTTGGTTTCTGTAACTGTCAGTCAAGCAGAGCTTATGGAGTGAATTTGCATCCCCCCGCTAGCTGCCGTACAAATGTTTGTTCTCCAGAAAATAAATCACAACGGCCTTTCTGACAAAGGTAGACAGTGAAAAATGGTATGATGACATGGGACATCCACTCTTAAGCAGAAGGAAATTGCTTTTTTTGTCTTCTTTTATACTATAAAGAAGAAAAAATTCACGTAACACTTCCTTTTAAACATGAATTATCTCTGATGTGATGGACTATGTTCTTTTCTTGGCTGTTTTCTTTTTTTTGGACTGAAGCATCTTCTACTTGGACCATGTAGTCCCCTGTTTGGATGCCATAGTTGTGGCAGGGCCGGGGGGTGGGCTCTTCTTCCTGCTTTGCCCTACTGGATGTAGTCACCCTCTCTGCATTAGCTGTTGTGTAAGAGGGGGCCCCTTCAGTTGTGACATGCCACACACTGGTAGAGCCATTTGATGTCAGCCGAGGTGTACAGGGCACAGTGCCTCCTAGGGTGCTTTTCACCAAGCCTTCCCGTGTGTGTTGATGGCCATCTAACGGAGGGGTTAGTAGTACTTGTGCTCAAGAAATATGCTCACTGAGATTGGAGAAAAATACAAAATAAACATTTTTTAAAGTGCCTGCCATGTCTCACTCTCTGTGCTCCCTCACAGCCACCCTGCCAGGGAGGAATTACCATCCCCATTGATGATTGGGAGACTAACACTTGTGGCACTTTTGGGAAACTTCCCAACTAATAGGTGTTGGTATTCAAACTGTACCTTTTAGAGTCTAGAGCCCACATACTACCTCAGCCACCTCATTGAGTGTGTCGTAGTGTAGCAAAATATTCAAGGTTGAGCTGGAAAGAAATCCACAAAGTTCCAATCTGTGTCCGAAACTATGTTCCTCACCCCAGTAGGTTGATGGATGAAAATGGCTTTCTCTGCGTGTTTTATTCTTAGCCTGACCCAAAGTGAACTCACGGTTCTCCCTTCCTAAGTGTGTTTCCCTTTCTGAGTTCCCATTTCAGATGCTCAAGCCAGAATCCCAGGAGTTACTCTTGACCCTCCCTTCTCCCTTACACTCCACATTTCATCAGGTACGAAGTCCCGTTGAGTCTACCTGTTAAGCACCACCACTGTGTCTGTTGCAGGAATGCCTGGGAAAGCAGGAGTGTAGAGGCCCAGTTCAGCCCACATTTCAGATTAGATCTGACACCCAAGAAAGGAATAGTGGGAGGGGGGAACCTTGAGGGGACAAAGTTAGGCCAGAAGAGCCCCCAACTGTATGATGCTATCTGAGAAATGCTACAACTGCTCCAATAGGAGCTCTGAAGCAAGTATTGCCAGAGAAATCCCATTTTGCACATAAATCGTAAAATCCTGATATGCCATTGTGATCAGTTGTAGTCTGGGGGCTGCTCGTGAAAAATGAGGCCTGGGCTTAAAAGCAGAGGTGAATTCTGAAGGTGCTGCAGCTGGGGACAGTCCACTAAACACCCTCCTGCCGCTGTCCTGCAAGTTCTTTCTTAAAGGGACATCCCAACAGCACACTCAGTGGCCACCACCATTGCTTCAGTCTGTCCAGCCTCCACCCCCACTGCCCCGCCCTAGTTTCTTCTCCCGCACCTTAGTTGGCTGCCTTGCCTGTCTCCTGGACTACAGCAGTCCTACTGGTGGGTCTGCATTCTCACTCCACTTTAACACATCTGCTTCCTGCCACTATTTTCTTTTCTTTTCTTTTTAATTTAATCTTCATTGTATTTTTTCCCGTTAGCATTAATCCCCTTATACCCCCCACCGCACAGCAATCACCACACTGTTGTCCATGTCCATGAGCCCCTTTTCCTTTTTGCTCAATCCCTCCACTCCCTAATCTCCCATCCCCCCAGCTGTCATCCTGCTCTCCATCTATGAGTCTGTCCCCATTCTCCTTGTTAGTTCAGTTTGTTCATTAGATTCCACATGTTGCATGAAATTATGTGGTACTTCTCTTTCTCTGACTGGCTTATTTCACTTAGCATAATGTTCTCCAGGTCCATCCATGCTGTCGCAAAGGTAAAATTTTCTTCTTTTTTATGGCTGAGTAGTATTCTACTGTGTGAATGTCCCATAGTTGTTTTATCCGCTCATCTGTTGATGGACACTTGGGCTGCTTCCATATCTTGGCAATTGTAAATAACGCTGCAATGAACATAAGGGTACTTATGTTCTTTTGAATTAGTGTTTTGGGTTTCTTTGGATATATTCCCAGAAGTGGGATTGCTGGGTCAAAAGGCAGATCCATTTTTAATTTTTTGAGGTATCTCCATACTGCTTTCCACAGTGGCTGCACTAGCTTGCATTTCCACTGCAGTACAAAAGGGTTCCCCTTTCTCCACGTCCTCATCAGCACTTGTTGCTGATTTATTGGTGATGGCCATTCTGACAGGTGTGAGATGATGATATCTCATTGTGGTTGTAATTTGCATTTCTCTGAGGATTAGTGACATTGAGCATCTTTTCTTATGTCTGTTGGCCACCTGTATGTCCTCTTTGGAGAAGTGTCTATTCAGGTCCTTTGCCTATTTTTTAATTGAGGGTTTTTTTTGGTGTTGAGTTTTGTAAGTACTTTATAAATTTTGGATATTAACCCTTTTATCAAATGTATCAGTTAATATATTCTCCCATTCTTTGGGTTGTCTTTTTATTTTGTTGACGCTTTCCTTTGCTGTGAAAAAACTTTTTAGTTTGATCTAGTCCCATTTGTTTATTTTTTCTTTTGTTTCCCTTGCCTGGGGAGATATAGCCAGTAAAAAATTACTATAAGCAATGCCTGAGATTTTGTTGCCTATGTTTTCTTTTAGGATTTTTATGGTTTCAGGTTTAACATTTAAGTCTTTGATCCATTTTGAATTTATTCTTCTGTATGGTGTAAGAAGGCGGTCTAGTTTCATTTTTCTGCATGTATCTGTCCAATTTTCTTGAGACCATTTATTGAATAAACTCTCTTTAGCTCATTGTATGTGCTTGCTTCTCTGTTGAATATTAATTGACTAGAAAGGTGTGGGTTTGTTCCTGGTTCTCCATTCTGTTCCTTTGATCTATGTGTCTGTTTTTATGCCATTACCAGGCTGATTTGATTACCATACCCTTATAGTATAGTTTGGCGTTAGGTAGTGTGATTCCTCCAACTTCATTTGTCTTTCTCAAGATCATTGCTGCTATGTAGGGCCTTTTGAAGTTCTATATAAATTTTTGAAATATTCTAGTTCTAGGAAATACGTCATTGGAATCTTGATAGGAATTGTGTTGAATCTGTAGATTGCTTTGGGTAGTATGGGCATTAGAATGATGTTAATTCTTCCTGTCCATGAACACGGATGTGTTTCCCCTTATTTGTATTCTCTTCAATTTCTTTCATCAGTGTCTTATAATTTTCTGTGTATAGGTCTTTTACATTCTTAGATTTATTCCTAGGTATTTTATTCTTTTTGAAGCAATTGTGAATGAGATTGTTTTCTTAATTTCCCTTTCTGTTAGTTCCTTACTGACATATAAAAATGTAACTGATTTCTGGATATTAATTTTGTATCCTACTACTTTGCTGAATTCATTTATCAGTTCTAGTAATTTGTTGGTGGAATCTTTGGGGTTCTCAATGCACAGTATCATGTCATCTGCAAATAATGACAGTTTTACTTCCTGCTTTCCAGTTTGGATGCCTCTTATTTCTTCTTCTTATCAGATTGCTATGGCTAGGATTTCCAGTACTTTGTTGAGTAAAAGAGATAAAAGCGGACATCCTTGTCTTGTTCCCAGTATTAAGAAGAAAACTTACAGTTTTTGCCCATTAAGTATGATGCTGGCAATGGGTTTGTCATATATGACCTTTATTATATTTAGGTATGTTCCCTCTACTTCAACTTTTTTATCATAAATTGATGCTGGATTTTATCAAATGCTTCTTCTGCATCTATTGCTATAACCATTTTATTTTTGTAGTGAATCACATTTATTGATTTGTGAATGTTGTACCAACCGTGCATTCCTGGAATGAATCCCACTTGATCATGCTGTATGATCTTTTTGATGCATTGTTGTATTTGGTTTACTAATATTTTGTTGAGGATTTTAGCATCTATGTTCATCAGGGACATTAGCTTATAATTTTCTCTCTTTGCAGTGTCTTTATCTGGTTTTGGAATTAGGATAATGCTGGCCTCAAAAATGAATTTGGAGCCTTCCCTCCTCTTAGATTTTATGAAATAGTTTGAGAAGCAGAGGTGTTAGTTCTTGCAATTTTTGGTACAATTCACCTGTAAAGCCATTTGGTCCAGGGCTTTTGTTTGGTGGGAGTTTTATGATCACTGCTTCAATTTCACTAGGTGGTGTCTGTTTATTCAGATTCTCTCGTTGTTTCCAATTTAGTTTTAAGAAATTGTATGTTCCTAGGAATTTATCCATCTCAATTTGTCCCATTTGTTGGCATATGGTTCTTCATAATATTTTCTTTGTATTTCTTTGGTGTCAGTTGTTATTTCTCCCCTTCCATTTCTGATTTTATTTATTTGGGTCCTTTCCCTTTTTTTCTTGATGAGTCTGGTTAAAGATGTGTCAATCTTGTTTATCTTTTTAAAGAACCAGCTCTTGGTTTTATTTATCCTTTGTATCATTTTTAGACTCTATTTTGTCTATTTCTGCTCTGATCTTTATTATTTCCTTCCTTATACTCGCTTTGGGCATTGTTTGTTGTTCTTTTTCAGGTTCTTTGAAGTGTAAAGTTAGATTGTTTATTTGAGCTTTTTCTTGTTTTTTGAGACAGGCCTGTAATGCTGTGAGTTTCCCTCTTATGATTGCTTTCCCAGTATCCCACAGATTTTGGATTGGTGTGTCCTCATTTTAATTTGTTTCATGGTATCTTTTGATTTCTTCTTTGGTCTCGTTGTTGACCCATTCATTGTTTAATGACATGTTATTTAGCTACCATGTCTTTGTGTGTTTTCAGTGTTCTTCTTGTGATTGATTTCTAGTTTCATAGCGTTATGGTCAGAGAAGATGCTTGATATGATTTCAGTCTTCTTAAATTTATTGAGACTTATTTTGTGTCCTAACATGTGGTCTACCCTAGAAAACTTTCCATGTGCACTTGAAAAGTATGTATATTCTGCTGCTTTGTGGTGAAATGCTCTGAAGATATTAATTAAATCCATTTGATCTATAGTGTCATTTAAGGCTGCTGTCTCCTTATTGATTTTCTGCCTGGAAGATCTATTCCTTGAAGTCAATGGGGTGTTAAAATCCCCAACTATGACTATATTTCTGTCAATCTCTCCTTTTATGTCCATCAAGATTTGCCTCACAAATTCAGGTGCTCCTATATTAGGTACATAAATGTTCACTAGGGTCATATCCTCTTGTTTGGTTTTCCCTTTATCATTATGTTGTGTCCTTCTTTGTCTCTTACTATAGCCTTGATTTTAAAGTCTATTTTGTCAGATATAAGTACTGCTATCCCAGCTTTTTTTTTCTTTTCTATTTGCATGAAATATCTTTTTCCATCCCTTTACTTTTAGTCTATATGTATCTTTTGATCTGACATGGGTCTCTTGGAGACAGCTTATATATGGGTCTTGTTTTCTTATCCATTCAGCTACCCTATGTCTTTTGGTCAGAGTATTTAAGCCATTTGCATTTAAGGTGATTTTTGATGGATATGTATTTAGTGCCATTTAATTGTTAGACTGTTTTCTTTTATTCTTCTTCTTAAAGCTAGCCTTTTAACATTTGTTGCAGTACTGATTTGGTGTTAACAAATTTCTTTAGCTTTTTCTTATCTGGGAAGCTCCTTATTTCTCC
Organism: Macrotus californicus; assembly: GCA_007922815.1. Lineage (NCBI taxonomy): Eukaryota > Metazoa > Chordata > Mammalia > Chiroptera > Phyllostomidae > Macrotus > Macrotus californicus. The sequence continues at coordinate 53,224 of VMDR010003401.1, forward strand.
TTCAATTTTAAATGATAGCCTTCCTGGGTAAAGTACCTTGGTCGTAGGTCCTTGCTTTTCATTACCTTGAATATTTCATGCCACGTCCTTCTGGCTTGAAGTGTTTCTGTTGAGTAATCAGATGACAGTCTAATTGGTGCTCCCTTGTGAGTAACTAACTACCTGCTTTTCTCTTGTAGCTTTTAGGATTCTCTCCTTGTCTTCAAGCCTTGTCATTTTAACTATGATGTGTCTCAGTGTAGGCCTGTTTAGGTCCAACTTGTTTTGGGACTCTGAGCTTCCTGGACTTGTGTGTGTTTTTCCTTCACAGATTAGGGAAATTTTCAGTTATTGGTTCTTCAGATAGGTTCTTGGTCCCTTGCTCACTCTCTTCTCCCTCTGGTATTCCCATGGCGCAGATGTTGTTATGCTCCAAGTTGTCCAAAATGTTTCCTAAGTTCTCATTTTTTAAAATTCATTTTTCTTTTTGCTGCTCTTCCTGGGTGTTTTTTTCTACCTTGTCTTCAAATCACTGATTCGAGCCTTTGCTTCATCTAACCCACTGTTTAATTCTTCCAGTGTATTATTTCTTTCAGATATTGCATTCTTTATTTATGACTCGTCCTTTTTTTATGGTCTTTATGTCTTTTTTTTCATGCTTTTGAGTTCCTTATAATCATTCTCTAAACTCTCTGATAAATTGCTTGCCTCCATTATTTTATTTATTTCTTCTTCTGGAGATTTCTCTTGTTCTTTCATTTGGGGTTTGTTTCTTTGTTTTCTCATTTTTGGCTGCTTTGTATTTTCCAACTTAGTTGTTAAACTAATCAGTTATTAAACTGATCAGTTAAGCTAGTCAAGCTATAATCAGCAGCCAGGCTTAAGCACCACAGGGCAGGGCAGGGTATTTTCTGTGGACAACTCTATTGCTTCCTCTCAGGCTGATGCCATTCAGAGAGGAGTGCTGTGCTTGAGAAAGCTGGTGTCTGCAGTATGAGGGATGACTCAGCACAGGGACTTGGTGGTTATTTCTTCAGTTCTCTCCTCAGAATTACCAGCCCCAGACTTTCCTCACATGTCCGTAGTCCACTCTGCCCTCCCTCTGCTGGAGCCCAGGGTAAGTGGCTACAAACAATTTTTGTGCCTTGCTCTTTTAAGAGGCTCTCTGTGTTTGTAGCTGTCTCTCCCTGGCAGACAGAAACCCCACTGCTTTTCATAGCTGGGTATTAACTGTTTTTTTTCCAGCTCTGGTGCTGTTTGCTGGGTAGCCATGCTTGGGGTTTAGACCCCACAATTCTCAGGGGAATCCCCCAGCTGCTGAAATAGCCCTCCAGAGCTTCAGCTGCTGCCCATGGGAGCCCAGCCAGCCCTCTCACACCTTCCTCACACTCCCTGCCAGTCATGTTGTGGTGAAGTGGTTTCTTCTGTCTGTCCATGGTTGTAAGGCTTCTCTCCAGCTAGTGTTCAGTTGGTTATGCAGGATGATTTCTCTACAATTTAGTTGTAATTCCAGATTGGTCCTGGGATGAGATTAGTGTGGCTTCCTCTTACTCCTCCACCATCTTGGATCCAGCACCCCACTTTCTTTTTTCTGGCAGCTCAAGACTCTTTCCTGTGTGGCTCAGTTGGTTGGGCATCGTCCTGTAAATCAAAGGGTGGCTGGTTCGATTCTCTGTCAGGGTACATGCCTGGGTTGCGGGATCCACCCAATCAATGTTTTCCTCTCACATCAGCGTTTCTTACCCTCTTTCTCTCCCTCTCTTGTCCTCTCCTCTCTAGATCCATACTCTTCCTCTGAGGTGCTGAACAAAGTGGCATGTCTAGATCCCAGCTGATCAGCTGTTGGGCTTTGGCTGTGGCTCCCCTGGGCAAGACCCCTACAGCTATTTTTATTTTGTTTTGATTTTTAAGGAGGTGACTTTATTTAACAATTACAAATAGATTAAAAATTGCTTCTTCTTGTTAGGATACATCTAGAAGATAAGACTGTATTGAAAATGGATTTGTAGAAGTCACATTGAATAAATGAACTTTGGCAGGACTCTGGCTTATTTGCTCACACATTTTAGGTAACTTGTAAACCAAGAAGTAGAGCCCCAAAAGAGTTAAATTCAAAAATACCAAATGACAGCAACAGGGAGAAATTTTCACTAAATTTTCTCTGGTATGATTTTTACATTGCATGAGATAATTAAAATCGCAAAGTCTTAATTTTAACATGAAAGGATTAGTTTCTTTGTTTTTTTTTCTCCTTTCCTTTTTGTTACAGTGTTTCCACCAGGCAATAGCTGCTATCATATGTGGAGTGGGATATATTTTATTCAGGGTCTGTGGTTGCATACATGATTTTCAAAAATGAATACTATTTTAGGCCTCTAGTATTTTTAACCTGAGGCCCTTGAGCATCACAGTATCTATATGACAGCTACGGTTGGGTGACCACCAGTACACGAACTGAGGTCCAGTCCTGCTGTTTTAGCATTTCAAGATCATTTCCTTTCCTAAGGGCTTTGGGGAGGTCCACCGTGATGATCAGCAGGCCTCAAGACTTGGGGAGAAAATTCCATAGTAGGTGATTATTTTTTTTCTCTGATATTCCCTTTTTGTATTCTCCTGGACTTGCCTTTAATGTAATAATTAGTGATCTTGTCTCACACCTTTATTGTAAACCCTTAGGTTGAATTTCAGATGGGATCCTGAATGAGCTGTTCTCTGTCCACTTTTTAGCTTCTCATTCCAGCACCCACTAGATCCTGTGATTGGAAAACAGATGTAGAGAGGGAGCTTCACGTGCAAGACATTTGTTGGGGAAAGCCTTTGAGATCAGCCTGTGTGGGAAGGAGGGGTGACCAAGAAAGCAGAATTGGGTACTGGAGAAGTCGAGCTGCAGTGCAGTCCCAGGAAGGTTTCCTCCTCCCCCAAAGAAACTTCGGAGTTGGGAGGCCCTTCAGAGCTCTTCAGGTTGGAGCAGGGGCCCAGGCTTTCATACCTGAGTTGAACAGTCCCAGGAAGCTGCTGGAAGGCAGTATGAGCAGGCAGGGTAGTTTTCTTCAGCAGAGGAAAGCCCCAAAGACGGTTGAAGGCTGCTGGCCAGCAGCCCTCTCAGCACCTTGGATCTCCTTCCATCCTGCAGGGAGATCTGCTGGGCCCACTGCAGGAGCAAGTGAGGACTTCTCCAGCCTTGGCTGGCTTCTCCCTGCAGCCTCTGGGCCTTTTGTCTGTTACTTCTTTCATCTGGAAACTTCTTGTTTGCTATTCCCCCCTGCTTTGCCTCCTTAATTCCTGTTCACTCCTCAGATCTTACCTCGTAGGTCTCTTTCACAGGAACACTCTTACCAGACTAAGCTGTCTGGTACGCACATCAAAGGTGCTCTGTATTCCTCTTCCTTTGTAGTGTCCATCACTCTTACAATTATTTGTGTACTGTCTGTATGTCCTGTGACAGCTCCCTGTGTGAGGCAAGCTGGTGGCACTGCATTTCTGAAGGGTGGTGTGTGGTATATAAAAGGCACTCAACAAATAGATGTTGACTCAACTAAAATGTAACAAAATATTAAAATATTTTTGATAATTGTTTTGTTTATATATGATGCCAGGTGGGCACTACTAGATTTATCAGAGGAATCACTTCATAAATTATATAAATGTCTAACCACTATGCTGTATACTTGAAACTAATGTAAAATATTGAATGTCAACTGTAATTTAAAAATTTTTTAAATAAAATAATTTTTATTTAAAATTGTTTAAATTTAAACAATATGCAGAATTCTATAATTGCATTTGATGCTTTATTTGATACTTCATCAAATGTAGCATGCTGTTTTTTCTTGAGCTGCTTATTGTGAAAAATAAAGTACCAGGTAACTCAGGTGAGTCATCACAGAGGTAAAAATTTTGGCCAGTTTGGAGTATTTATGACTGACTAAATTTCCATAAATTTGAGAAACACTACAATAGTATCTTTCCATTGTATATTTCTGTGATTTAGTGGGGCATTTTTAGAAAGTATAAACCAGTAAACAAATCTTCAAATTATCTCCATTCTTATTAAAGAAAGATTATATGAAAATAAAGATGAATTTACAAAGTAGTGTAGAATTCTGTATTATCAGAAGACTTATTTCAGCACAGTACTTTTTAAAAAAGATTTTATTTATTAATTTTTTGGAGAGAGGGTAAGGGAGAGAAAAAAGGGAGAGAAACATCGATGTGAGAGAGAAACATCAATCGGTTGCCTCTCACACGCCCCCTGACCGGGGACCGAACCCACAAGCCAGGCATGTGCTCTGACCTGGAATCAAACCTATGAGCCTTTGGGTTGCAGGACAATGCCCAGCCCTCTGAGCCACACTGGTCAGGGCAAAGCACAGCACTCTAGAATTGCCCAGCACTTGACCTAGAGGAGGGAGTCAAGTAATCTGACAGAAATGTAAATTTTAATTATTTTTCATGTTCAGCCAGGATGAGAATCATTAATTTAAGTGAAGAAAATAAAACTGGACTTACAGAACCTTGGGTTAGTATTTTATATAGTTTATTTCCAAATTCAGTTGCTCTGCAACAATTCTTACATGAACTGCAAGATTTTCCCCTTCTTGTTCACTTTTGAGATATTATACATATAGTTTAAAAGGCCCCTTGGTTCTTAGAGCCTGTGTTCCTTAAATTGAGTTCACAGTTCTGTCAAATTAAAAAAATATATGTATGCATGTATATGTGTGTGTGTGAACATTATATATATATATATAGCTATCTTTCTAAAGGAATTTTGTAGTTTCTACCTGTATGAGGAAATAAAAATAGTCTTGATAACATCTTTTATATACTGATTTGGGAGATCAGTGTATAAATCTTAGGTGAATGGCTCATGTTGGACACCCCTGGTTAAAGAAGGCTGCCCGACAGTCTGAGTAAATCTTTGGTTCTTTGCTCTGTAGAGAAGTTGTCTAATTGCCCTGGATTTCGGTACAATGTTATAGTTCATAGAATGTGTGCGTGGGCCGGGAAGTCCGAGGGTCTGGATGTGTGTCCTCACCAGACTGTCTAGCTGGGTTCGCTTAGCCTCTTCGGCCAACTTCCTTATCTGCACAGTAGTGGTACTGGCTCCTGCTTCATCACATAGCTGCGGGATTTAAATGCAGGAATCTGCAGAGTGTGCCCTGAGGAGTCCTGGCACTAGGCCCCCAGTGAATGGTAGCTATTATTATTATCACCAGTGCCTGGAAATAGCATATGTTTTTATTTCCCAATTTCAAAGTTAATTTTTAAAATGAAGGTTTATTTCCCCATTGAATTCTAAAAGTTTTGTACATGTATAAAGAAAAGACTGTTAACATTTAGAAACTATATTTTGGAAACTAATTAAGAGTCTTAAAATTTTTGGCTGATCCTTGAAATTCCTTTGACATTGAAAAGTTGTCAAGACACCATCAGGTACATCAGAATGAGGTCAGGTCCAATTCATTTGGATAAGTCTGATAGTTTCAGAATTTATTTGTTTTTTTTTCCTTCTTTTTTAATTTTATTGTTGTTCAAGTACAGTTGTCTGCCTTTTTTCCCCTCCTCTCCCCCCCCCGCTTCCGCCCCAGCCATCCCCACCTCCCTGCCCTGATTCCAGCCCTCCCCTTGGTTTTGTCCATGTGTCCTTTATAGTTGTTCCTGAGAACCCTTCCCCCCTTTTCCCCCATTATCCCCTCCCATCTCCCCTCTGGTTACTCAGAATTTATTTGATTACATTGAGGCTTTTTATTCCCAGAATTTTTCCTGGTTCGTGTGTGTGTGTGTGTGTGTGTGTGTGTGTGTGTGTGTACATATATAATCAAGAGAAAGTATGGAGTGGCTGGGATTTGGATAAAAAAATCTCTTTAGGAATTAATAATTTATAAATCACTATTTATGTATTTTCACTTTTGTTCCCGAGTTTTACCAGCTCCCCAGGGTAGATCTGAGAAGAAAGTGCCATGGGAATCCACAGAAGGAGTGACTAACACTCATTCTGGAAGACCTCACAGAAGAAGTGACATTTGGGTTGGCTTTGAAGGGTGAATTGTTTGCCAGATGGAGAAAGGGACGGGTGTGGAGGGGCTTTTCCAGAACAAGGGAGTGATATGTGAAAAGGCAGAGCCGTGAAAGCACATACATTTCATTAACAGTGAGAAATCAGCTGCTGGCACTGTAGGAAATTACAGTGTGGACGCTGCCCGAGAGCTGTGCAGGGTGGCCTCAAATGGGAAGGGTGTAGTGAGGTACCAGAAAAGGATTTGGGGCCGAACTGGGAAGAGTGTGTGTTCTAATGAACTGGTTCTTTACCTGGAAGGTAGTGCCCCTCTTTGGGTTGTAGAAAGGTTTCTGGGTGGAGGATGAGCTGAAGAGGTGTGAGAGAGATGAATTGTTGGGAAGTGTTGACCGCAATTCAGAGGAGAGGTGGAACGTGATGACAGAAATAGGAATGGACGGGGTTTGGGGTGGTGCACTTAGGCAGTAGAATTGATTTTCAGAAGGAGAAAGGACTTTAATTAATATGTGTGGGATGTACATGACATAACTTGAGCTTTAACTTCATTAACAGCCCATGAAGTAGGTTAGTGTTTTACAGCTGATTTTTTTAAGGAAAAATGTTAATAGATTCCTTTAAAAAACAATAGTTTGTAGTCAAGTAAGTTAGGGCAAGAGGATTAAACAAAGTGAAAAAGTTTTTGCTTTGATTATGTTATTTCTCATAACCTTTAATCTGATATTTTTTTCAATTCCAATACAGAATAATAGAAGTATATCTAAAAACCTACTTGTTTTATTTTAAATAAATTTCTTATAGGACTCATTGAGAGAGCTTTTTTTCTCCTTAATTACTCACTGAGGATATGTTTATTGATTTTTTTTTGAAGGTCATGATGTGAAGAGACACACCTGTTTATTAATTTTTAGAGAGAGGAATGGGGAGGAGGGAGAGAAACAGACAGATAGACAGACAGACAGACACACATTGATGTGAGAAAGATTGAGCAGTTGCCTCTTGCACATGCCCAGACCAGGGATCAAGCCTGCTATGTATGTATGTGCCCTGACTGGGGATCAAACCCAAAACCTTGTGGTGTGTGGGATGATGCTCCAACCAGCTGAGCCACCTGGCCAGGGCAAGAGAGCTTTGATATCCTCATTTTATAAACTGAGAACTGAGACTTAATAAGATGAAATTCTCTTGTCCAAGGATTTTACAGTTAATAAGAATCCCTTTATATTTAAATCCACGTTGCTTGTTTTACATGATACTCTTTCCTTGTTGACATTGTTGGGCTTGGATGTTAAGGCTGGGAAACAAGTCAAGCTGAGTTTAGAGGTTTATGTGACCACGTTGCTGGCATCTTTAACTGATGCAGGAAATACAAGCGCAGGAGCCGTTTTGTTTTGTTCCGTGCCTGTGGGAAGGGACCGCACAGCCGTGTCAGCTTCAGGCTTGTTGACTTTGAGATTCTTGGTAGAGATGTCTAGCAAGCAGTTGAAATACCAAAGAACAAAAGGTATATTTTTGGACTTAACAAAACTGTAACTTTTTCTGTTATAGAATGGGCCATTAAAGTTTGGCTATTCAATTTTATTATGGCTTTAAGTAAAAGTTTCTAAGTTGATGTCCAAAACTGCCAAAGTAGTCACTTTGAAAAACTTTGTTGTTTTTCTAGATGCAATTATTACTTGGTGCCCAAGTATCCCATTTCATTGTGTGTGTGTGTGTGTTGTCAGAAAGCCGTCTGGAGAAAACTGTAGGGGAAAAATAGCTCTAATTTTCTTTACAGAAAATTATACTCTCTAGTTCTCATGGAGTATTTTTAAAAGTTTCTTGACACCAGTAAGTGCCCATGTGAATGGACTGGTTATCAGAGTGGTTTTCTCAAGAGTTGTTCACCTCGACCTTCATTACGTGTATGATTTAAAAAAAAAATCATGTTCTAATAATGTGTCTTACACAGTTTGGCTTGATTTATTTAAAGGTTTCTACTTTAATATTATTAGGTGTTGAAATCGATATTTCTTAATTTTCTGCCATCCCTTCTGTAACCATTATTGTTGTTCCAGTTACTGTAGAATTATTAGATCAAGAGTTATACCCTGTCCTTACATGGTCAATATTACAAAGAGATAAGTAGACACCTAATCCTCCAGGAAGCCTAAAGTAAATGTCAAATGAGCAGCATGACTAACATAGTTATATCAGCTAAGGAGGCACTTTTGCTGGGTGGCGGTTGGTTGTGCTTTTATAGGGGACTTGTTCCTTGTAGGAAGATGGCTCAAAGGGCACGCAGGTGGTGGATATGGAGAGGGAAACTCAGAAGGGCACTCAGCTTGTGGGTGGAGTGACCAGCAGGCCGATTTGGCTGGAGTGCAGAATTCACAGAATGGTGTGGTTGGAGACAGGTGTGAAATTAGATGGCTTGGGGCCACATTGTGGAGGACTTGGTGATATCTGATTTCTTAAGAAAAGGTCGCTTAGTACTTGTCTGGTTATCACTCTTCTGTGGACTAGTTTTAGTCTACAAGGCCAACAAAATGTAAGCTGATAAAAGGGCGTACATATGCTTCCAACTAACGGGGAATCTGGGCTTCTTCCCTTCTCCCCACTTTGAATTTTTATTACTCTGATACCATTTGATTTCACTATTTGGGGAAATTTTCTGATATTTTGATGGTGATTTTCAGGTAAGCTTAAAGGAAAAGATGAAGCTAGCTGAATTTCTCTTAATATACCAACCGAAATGAAACAAGGAGACAGCAGCTGTAAAAACACACGTGACTTCTCAGTTATGGCTTATCACACCAGCTTCAGTGCAGGCACCTGGCGTGTCCTTCTGTTTCCATGGCTACCGCTAGGCAGCAGCACCCCCCAGGTTAGGTATGCTGTAGCATCAGAATTTTTCATGGAAAGGAAACTCAAGACTTTACAGAGGGTGAAATCAAAACTTATTTTTTTAGTAGATGGGTTGTACATTTTTCAGGAATAAAATTGGTTACTGTAGTATGTTCATTTCCAAGTTATAAGTGAAGCCAGACCTGAAGGCAGTGTTTTAAGGAGTTTGGGATCTGGCTTTTAAATAGTTTCTCCTGGATGGTCTCTATGACAACAAAACTCAGTGCAGGTACTGGGCATCATCTCTGCTGTGAAAATCCATGCCACATGAATACCTTTTGTCCTAGTGCTACCCCAATATATTAAGGCAGGGTAATTCAGCTTCTTCAAAGTATTATATAGACAAGCGTTCCAAAATCCTTTTTTTAAAAGAGTTTAATGAAATTGCAGTTATAAATGAGGTGTTAAAAATTGAGTGATGCTATCAGATTGTATTCTTAAATAGATGTTTTATTCACTTAAGAACAAGTAAATATTCCAATTGCCAATTGGAAAAAATAATATATTTTAGGATAGAAAAATCTAAATTTCTCAAGCACTGCAGAGGATTGCTGTTTTAATAATGCTTACTTTGCAGTATAATAGACAACTTCTCTCAATGTTCTGGCGGGCACCCTCTCCCCCTAGTTTTTCTGCCAGAGAAACATTTTGTTTTCAAGCTAACAACTGATGAAGCCAAACATTTGTTAAAATATGGAATTAAAAATAATTTTAGCATTTTAGTACAAAGGCTGTTATAGTGTGCGCTTTTTAAAGCTTTGTAAAGGACTCAGCTGGTGCCCAGATACAGTGAGGTGCCACCGGAGAAGTGAGCTGTATGTACAACCCATGGACATGAGCTAAGGGAGGTGGATGCTGGAGGGGGACAAAGGGGAGAAAAAAATGGGACAGCTGTAACAGTGTAATCAATAAAACAGACTTAAAAAAATTAGGAGTCTCCCAAAGCTCCCTTGCACCCCTTCTAATCTCTCCCCCAAAGTAACTACCATCCCAACCTCTAACATCATAAATGGTTTTGACTGTTTTGGAACTTTATTTTAATGGAATCGTACAGTATTTTTCTGTGTCTACTTATTTTACACAGGAGTTCATCCACATTTTTGCATGGGTGACACATTTATGCTCATTCCTGTATAATAATGCATTTAATAAATAAAAGGGTTTGTTTATACATTTAAAAAAATACATAAGCTCTTTAATCATTAACCAATGTCACTTGAATTCTAATTGGAGCATTTTTTTCTACAAGTGACAGTTATTATTCTTGTACTTGTTTATTGTTAAATATTCTATTTTGTTTAATGGGCTACTGTGGGAAAAGTGGAAATCTTGAATTCCATGATGACCTTTTTAGGATTTGACATCTTCATCATTATTTTTGGGTAAAAACACATTTGTTGATCAGCCCCCACTTTATCAAATCCAGATGTCTGTGTTGGGTGTTGAGTACCGTCCCCACTTCCGACAACAGTGGAAGGGAGGGGCTGACTCGGGAGGTCATGGCAAAGACACTGGCAGTGGGATGCACCTACAGGTGAGCGGTGGTGACTTTATACGAACTGAACCAGGGAAAGGAAGTTCATTACATCACGTGGGTGGGATTGATAGCCTGGAGGAAATGAGGCAGACTGACCAGTCTTGACAGATTTTATAAGGGTATTTTTTGTGGTCTATTTCTACAGATTCAGTGGGGCCTTACATTAGCTCTTTTCTTACCTCCCGCTATGACACTCTTCTGCTACACCCATATTCTTGATTAAATGTAACAACCCACTTCATTTCCTTTGAGCCCATGATGACCCTAACCTTTGAATGAATGACTCTCGGTCACAGAACTTCACGTTTTCACCATGGGATATGGTTGTCCAGGTGTTCTCTAAGCATCCTGTCTTTCTTGGTGTAAAGTGCTGACTGAGGGTGTGGGCACTAGAGCCTGATGATCTGGGTTTGAATCCTGGCTCTGCCACTTAGCAGGTCGGTGGCCTTGGGCAAGTTATTAACTTATAATGGGAGTAACAATGGCTCTAATTTCACAGGATTGATTACATGAGAATTGATATCTCAGAAATTTCTCATGTGTTAGTTTTCAAATTAACTCAGACTTACTGGCTTAAAACAACACCTTTGTTACCTTACAGTTTTCAGAATTCCAACACAGATCTCGCTGGGCTAAAATCAAGGTGTTGGCTGGACTGTTGGCTAGGTGGAGGCTCTAGCAGAGAGTTCGTTTCCTTGCCGTTTGCAGTCCTTGGCTGTGGCCTCATTCCTCTGTCCTCGGAGCCTTTTCTTCTGCAGTCACGTCTCCCTCTGGCTCCTTCCTCTGCTCTCAAGGACCCTGGTGATTGTGTTGAGCTCCCTTAGATGAACCGGAATAATCTCCCTACTTTAAGATTAGCTACTAGCAACCTTAACCCCACCAGCCATCTTAATTCTCCTTTGCCATGTCCCCTAACATATGCACTGGGTCCAGGGAGTGATGATGTGGAAGTCTTTGGGGTGAGGGGTCATTATTCTGTGCCCTTTCCCCTTTTTACCTCATGCTATCCTCGTGTTATAGGGTAGATGTCTATATTTTCCAATAATTCTGTTCTATTTTAGAGCAGGCATGTTATCACAGCAGATAAGAAGGGACAAAGAGAGGGAGAAGCGGGGAGAATTATGTGTTGATACTATTTATTGCAACCACATAGACTAGAGATAATTCCTTTGTCATATTTTTATCTGTCCAAATTGGCCTGCCCTTTGGTTCGTGCCTCTGAAGGTTTGCTAACAGCAGTTAGGAAGATAAGGACAGTGTTTATCCATTTATCCTTAGAGGTTGTTTTCTTCCCTTATCTTTATAAAATATGACCTAACTGTATCAAATATTACAATTTAGAGAGGGCAAAGACTTCAAACATTGAAATAAAATTCATTAATGTTTGTGAGGTGCCTAACAGTTTATAAGTGTTTTTATAAAAATTGTTTTATGAGGCTTGTCAGCATTTTGAGAAGTAAAGCAGCTCTAAATCTTTTAGACAGCAAAATCTTTAGAGATTTGCTGGCTTATTGCTTCTGCCAATGACGACAGAGGCAAGGAAAATGTGTACCTTTTTCCTTAATTAAAATTTGGCAGAGCTGTGATTGGTAGGAGGAGGTAAGGATGCATGAATAGATGAGCTCCCATTTTTACAGCCCAGGAAACTCAGGGGACAAGGCGATGGCTGCCCATTGGTTGTGGCTGTGTTTTATCTCAGTCTTAGTCTCTTTGTGCTTTGGTGTGAACTCGTTTGCAGGGGTGGAGTGGGAGAGAGAGGCATTTGTTTTTGCCTTTCCTAAACCAGGTCATGGATGCATTAAGCCATTGTTTCTAGTTCAATGTACATTTACCAACACTCTCAATGATTACATTTAATAAAAAGAGGGTGGAGGGAAAAAAATCTGTTCTCAGTTCATAAAACTCACTAAAGAAAAAACTAAGTCAGCTGATATGTCAACAGCAGCAAAATAATTCATTCTCTTCGAAAAATGAACGCCAATAACAATAGCCAGGATTCTTTCTGGCGACGGAGCAGTGCTAAAGAAGGGTGACTCTCAGCTCTTGGCTCCCTCCTTTCTCCCATTTCCAAAGGACACTCTCCCCAACAACAGACCCAAGTGATTTATCTGCTCCTGCGCTGCCGAGGTTCACGGGACCACACAGTACGGTTGGCGGGCCAGATTCGTCTGCCTGCGGCTATCAGCACAAAGGAAGTATCGGTTTTTAAAAAGAGAAGTATAAAGCGATATATTTATTTGTCACTAAAGCCTTTTTAGATACCGTGGAGGAGATTACCTTTAGCCCGCAGGTGCCAGAGTAAACTTGCACTTAATAAAGTTGCAGGCATTTCTACTACTGTCCTCGCTGCCCCCGAATCTTACGAGGCCAGTGAAACAAAGAAGGGCAGCCTCTCCTCAGTGTCCGCCTTGACTGCGTCTTTGCATTTAAAAATAGATAAATAAAAAGTTACAGGGCTGAACTTGATGTTGACCAACTTGAAGAGACGAAGCAAAAAATATACAAATAATTGATGTATGACATGTCTCTACAACTTTTTCATTTTCTTAGAGGGTATCAGTTTTAAATAGCATATATGTTCATGTGCTGTCTCTGTGTTTGAAAGCTGCTTGTGGCCTTTTGTTTCTGTCTGTGAACCTAACTAGATTTAAGGTATCAAACTAATAATTGTCGTTAGCTCTGTCACTTTGCTCAGGGATTAGCAAACTACATTCCACAGGCCGAATCTGGCCCACTGCCTGCTTTTGTAAATAAAATATTACTGGAATACAACCGTGTCATCATTCACATATTGTCTGGGGTTGGTGTCGTGCTGTTGAGGTGGAGTTGAGTAGCTGACATAGAGATCATATGTCCTACAAAGCCTAGATATTTATCATCTGGTCCTTTACAGGAAACAAAAATTGCCAACTACTAGACAGGTAAAGTACATCCCACCATAACGGATATGTGCGTTCAAAAATTATTAAGGCTGAATCTCTAATAACTGATGATGTAATGACATAAAAGACATCCCAAAGTTTAAGTGATAGTACAAGTCAAGTTTAAATTTGTTTGTTCAGTGACCCCAATTGAGTGACTTGGGAGTGGCTTCTGTGTGCCAGGCAGTGTGCTGAGCATTTGGGTATTTGGAACTAAACGAGACAGAATTCCTGTCCTTGTGTAGCAGGTAGATTTAAGCAATGAACATGTTGTGTGATGTCTTCTGTGTGCCCTATTTTGGTATTATATTGAGATTCAGGTCATGCTAATGGTGTTGTCTTTGACAGTCAGTTTTAGTTAATTTTCCTAAATGGCTTAATCTCCAATGAGCTTCATATTTTTAAAACGGGGAGGGGATGGAGAATGAAAATAATGTTAAACCAATAATTATTTCTCTGAGCTTTTACACATTGTTCAAAGTTATACATTGATAGAGAGGGGCAAATAGTACATACATCTGTAATGGTAGAAGAATATTTGGTTGGGCAACAGGAAACCTGTGGATTAGTCCCTGTTTAGCCTCTTTTTGGTTAAATGGCCTTGTAAAGGTTCTTAAGTTCTCTGCAACATGTAGGGGGCTGTACTCTGTCAGCGCTTCTCAAAGTTGAGTGTGTATCAGAGTCACCTTCAGGGTTTCTTAAAATACAGATTGCTGCCCCTGCCCTGGGAGTTTCTGGTTCGGCGGGTATGGGGTGGGCCCTGGGAGTTTTCATTTCTAACACATTCCCAGGGAAGGTCAGCTCTGCTGCTGGTCGGGGAGCCACGCGTAGAGAGCCCTGCCCCGCCTGATTGTGGAGGTCCTTCTAGTTCCTCTGTTATTCTTAAACTCCCTGAAAAAGCTTTACGGCTCTTTGAACTAGACTAGGAAGATCCCACTAAATAATGATTTGGCCAGGGTAACTACTTAAAAGTAAGGGCTGTAGGAAGAGCTTCCGAAGAAATGAGACTTTTTAAACACTTGTTATAGGCACATGGGTTGATATCCATTTAATGGATTTTATATGTTTTCCTTGGGAAAATTAGTATACACTAAATTCCAAGGGTGGAGGCCATGATTGCTTATGATTTCCTGCTGTTCATATCCAAGTCCGCAGCGTGCAGCAGATGCTCAGTACTCATCTGTTCAATTGACCTAAACTTTGGGATGGACAGAATGCTCCCTCAGGCCATCTTCCACAGTTGCTGTTGGTTTTCTGTTAAATTTCATTTAGAATTAAGAAGCATCAGTTCGACTTGTTGCCAGAGCTCTAAAACTGTTTATGACATGCATTCTGTTTCTGCAGATTCTCGCATTGCATTTTCTATGGCGATCCCCCAAACCTCCATCGATAGTCGGTCTGCTTCTTCCCTTGAGTCCGAATGTGCAGCAAAACAAACAAGCAAACACAGAACAACAAGCATGACACGTAAAAGTTCACCACATTTTCCATTACATGTGATGAATTTTCCACTTAATTCAGTGTGATTCAAGACAGTTCTTTTTAAATTGTAACTTTTACAGAGCATCTCCTAAAGCTGTAACATTATTAGAATGGTTTTTTTTAAAGTAAATATTCATTTCAACATCTATTTGTAAAACACCTACTGTAGGTTTATAAATATGTGTTAAGGTACACTTCCCACTGCTGAGAGACTTCCAGCCCTTAGTTGGATAAGTCAAGGATTGCAAACTCAGATGTTTATGGAGCCAGGCACTCCACATTTGAAAATTTGCATTTTTAAAAATTTTTACTGATGGCTCAGACTAAAAAGAAACAAACAAAAATAAAACATGCTGTGGACCAATGAAACCTTTTCAGCTGAACTCTGATATCAGTCAGGCCTTCGGTTTATAATTCTTAAATATGGCTCATGCAGACACAGTATTTGGGGTGTCTCACGGGGCTGGGGTAAGACCTAGTCTGGGTGAAGGAATTGGAAAAGGCGTGTAGAGAAAGTGGTATGCGACGTGGACTTTGAAGGATGAAGGAAGGTCCAAAATCTAGAACAATGTGGGGATAGTGAGACCTAGCAGGAGAGAAATGAGAAAGTATGTAAGGCAGGCAGATGGGGTAAAAGTCCAGGGCATCGTGAACAGTGTGTCCGATGGCAGGACAGTGAGAACGGCAGCTGGCGAGGCCAAGCCCGCAGGTGTGGTGGGGATTCTGTTGTGTGGGTCCGAGATGGCTAATGGGGAAGCTGTCATGCTGGTGTTCACTAGACAACTAGAATCGCCAGTACACACAAGTACTGTTTACCTGGATTATATTTAGGCCCTATCTCATCAACTCCACAATGCCCTTGAACGTTAGAAACATATATAGCCCCAAGGGAGGAAAAAAATGCGACCATTTTAAACGGTGACCCCAGAGCCTTCTTGTCCTTTGGAATTGCTGTTTTAAACTTAAAAGAACTTTTTTAGGTGTGTTCTGATGCAAGAAATGTGAAAATCTGAACCTGTGTGCACAGGCAGTGGGACAGTGTCATGTCCGCGCAGGACCGGGAGCTGCTGGAACTGTCAGCTCTGAGGGGCCGCTGCTTCGCTTGGTGTCGAGAGTGCGTCTTACGGCCAATGAGATACAGCAGGTGAAAAATGCTACATGCCGAATGTTATGCTTCTGCCCGTCGCCTGGACCGAGGAGACGATTTTTGAAAGTCAACAGCTAGGTCCTAACTGCCATTGCCATTAGCTTGCTGTCACTTTGAAGTGAAAAGTTTTAAGAAAGACCCGAGTTCTAGAAATGTGAAGGATACCTGCTTTTTAACTGGAGTCAGTCTTTACTCTTTTGAGGCCACGAACATTTTCTTACTTGAAGGCTTCTCACTGAACATAGCGGATTCCTATGTCATGTTTGCGTTTTTCTCTGCAAAAGTGTGGTGCCCCCGAAATTTTCCTCCTTTCCACTCCCATCTCTCTGAAGAGACATGTTAAGACTTCATGGAACAGAAGCACAACCCTTGACAATAAACTTAATCACAGGGCTGAGCGAAGAGGTTTGAAGTGGAAGACGCACACGCCCAAACCAGGAGCAATGGAAGTGTAGCGGGGGCTGCACGTTCCTAGGACTGGTCTGCAGGGTGGACAGGAAGGGCCACCTGCTCCAAATGATTAAGGTTGTGTTTCTTTCCTCCATTTCTTTTTGAGCGCTGGTTCCTGTAACTTATCTAAAATCTCCTTTATTTCTATACTAGTAAAATAATGATAACGTAAGTGGTACGGTTACTGAAACACTGACCACTGTGTCCCTATCTGTGCTGTCAACTTGGAGACACCACTAGGGAGCACATGTAATAAAAATGTAGGTAATCAAAAAATCTGTAAATCCTAGATTTACTTATTAACTAAGTCTTTCATTAATAATACCTGGGATATGTTTTATATTTCTGAAGTGACATGTCTTGTAGAAACTATTTCATCATTTTCTGTGTGTCTGTTAGAGATGTAGTGCTTATCAATTATGATGCAAAATATTTTACTGTTAGAGTGAGCAGATCAGTACAGCTAGAGAAGAATAATTCAAGACCCAGGAAATAATACAGCCCAAAGTATATCTGGGGTGTATTACTAGTCAAAATATGTACTCTGATTTTCTTTGACTGAAGCATGATGACTTCACATTTTGTTTCTAAGAAGCAATTAAAGTTCAGTTTTATTTTTAAAGTGCCTGAAGCATTTATACATTCACATGTAGGTTTGGAACCAAAAATCTACAGGCTCAGTATTTTTAGGTGATCTAATTCATTTGCGAATTGAAACTGTGCATGTAACATGCCTATAGGGTGAATTTACTTTTTCCAGAAAATCAAGAAAAAGGTGTTAGGATGGAAACAAGCCTCCCTTTCTGTTATGTTTCTCTGCAGCGTGCTTCATGATGATGTAACGAAAACCACTGCCTGTTGGCAATTTTGCTTATTTTTAGACATAGACTTAAATGTTGTGTGCGGTTTTTTCCTTTTCTTTTCTGCCTCTTCAGGTAAGGAGGGGAAATGGCAAAAACAGAAAGCAAAACCTAGTGTTGGTAAAATTATAGTTCTGAATCTGAGGCATTTCTCAAAGGCATAAGGAAGTCTGAGAGGGCTGACCTGAGACCTGGTGGCCCCACTGTGGCATTTGGGCTACAGTGGAGTTGTCAATTTAAACACATAAACCTAAGATTTGTTATTAGCATTGATGGCATTTTCAATGTGTTGGTATGCAGTTTTCCGATATTAGAAATCCTCTGGGGGCAGAGTTTGAATATCTGTTTGCAAAAGATCTCAGTAGATGGACCTGATTATCTTGCACAAGTGCAAGATTCAGACCTGCTTCTACTGTCCTCCTGTCCTTACCTGGGACTGGTTTTCCCCTGAATGTCACCAGAGCCTGGGTCAGCAGCAGTTGAGCGAGGCCTGGATGAGGCCGATGAAAGAGCACTTCCCCTGACAGCATTATTCTGCTTGGCTGCTGCACTCCTGCCTTTCTTGTGTCTTTTCCTCCTGAATCTCCCTCTGCTGCTCAGATCCTATGGTGATTATTTTAGGGGCACCACTGATTATAGAATTAGTTTTAATTATTTTCAAGTGCACTCCTGCTCTGCATATTTGGGGACATTTTCAAAAACATAGTGGTAAGCATTGTTTTGTTACCTCGGGCACACAGCATTTACTGAATCGTGCACTTTTAAACATGGCTGCAAGGACCAGAAACCTCGATCACTGATAGTTTGCAACAGCGTAAGTTTCCTCACATCACAAAGGATCTGGAGGTCCACAGCCTGGGGCTCATTCCACTGACCAATGACATGTGTGGCCAGGGACCTAGGTGCCTCTCTCTCTCTGTCACACACTGATTTTCCTTATGCCAGTCCTGTGGGCACCTCTACACAGTCAGGAAGGAGTAGAAGGATGAGGGGCTGTGTGGTGTTCCATCCCTTCTTCCTTAGCTGATGGAGATCTGGACTCTGGTGCTCTCCCATCAGTCCAGATGGCTCAAAGGCATCTTAATTTTTTTCTATTTGATTTTACCTTTCACGTGTAGATATCTGGTCCATCTGGCATGTGTTTTTGTATGTAATAGGAGATAGAGATCCACATGATTTTCTGAGAGGAGTCAGTTTTCTTAGAACGAGTTTCCAGATAATCCATCCTTTCCACTGATGTATGAAGCCCTTCTCTTGTTAAATAACCAAGTCGGTGTGCGTGCGCACGTGTGCGTGCGTGCACGCGCACACACACACACACACACACACACACACACTTTTCCTCCCTCATATTTTTCTGGAATTTCTGTTCTTTTTGTCTCTTATACTTTGTGATATATCTGAATATATGGTAAGCAAAGGTCCCATTCTTTTTTCCTGTCCTTCCCTTGTCCTTTCCATTTCCTATTCTATTCAGTCCTAATGTTTTCTTTTCTTTGTGTTTTCCTTTGTTTTTCTTTTTCTTGCCTTTCCTGTCTTAAATGGGGAGTATGGTCGTAGACGGTATCGTAACATACTCACTATGTGATAGGGCTTAACCTTTGTGTTTCTCTTTCACTGGTCACCAATTTGAAAACCAATTCTGAGGTATTAGGTGTATAAGAAGCCTAGAGTCAACAATAACACCCAAAAAACAGCAATATGAAAGTTACAATATATTGACTACTGTGGAAGCATTTGGTTTGGTCTACTTTTTTAATTTCAAATGGATCAGAGTGTTCACCTAAAGCTATAAATAGCTCTGTATAGCATTGCTATTTTTGACTGTTGTCTTCTCATGTCCCATATCTGACTAAAAATTAGTGTGTTGAGAATTTAGAGGGAGAAACTCTGAGAGGAACCATGTAGTTCCTATATTCCAAGTATACAGAAGCTTTTCAGTTTGGTTAAATAGTTCTTGAAAGACTCTGAATAAATCTAGTAAATTCCATAGCAAACTGGATAATCCAGAAGCTGAAAACATGAGGGTCCACAAAAATCAGTCACAGAGGATTAAAGCACCTTTG
>VMDR010003402.1:0-42920 GCA_007922815.1 Macrotus californicus
AGCTTCAAATTTATTTTAATAGTCTTTTTTAAAATTATTTATTTATTTACCTTTTTTTTTGGAAGTTTATTGGTAACTGTTTTAATTTCCTTACTGTGGATCAATCTATTTAGGTTATCTAATTTCTCATGCCTTAGTCTAGGAAGGTTGCATATTTCTAAGAATGTGTTCATTTCTTCTAGGTTATTGAATTTGGTGGCACGTAGCCTTTCATAGTATTCTTGTACAATCCTTTATATTTCTGTGGTGTCCGTTGTATTTTCTCTTTCATTTCTGATTTTACTTATTTGAGTCTTTTTTCCTTAGTCTAGGCAAAGATTTGTCAATTTTATTTACCTGTTAAAGAATCAGGTCTATGTTTCATTAGATTTTTCTATTGTCTTTTTATTCTCTATTTCATTTAATTCTGCTCTAATTTTTTATTATTTCCTTCTACTGACTTTGGGATTTGTTTATTCTTCTTTTTCTAGTTGTTTAAGGTGAAGTGTTAGATTGTTAACTTGAGTTTTTCTTGTTTCTTGAGGAAGGCCTTCATCTATAAACTTCCCTCTTAGTACCTCTTTCACTACATCCCCCAAATTTTAGGCTGTATTGTCATTCTCAGTTGCTCGATGGCATGTTGTTCAATCTCTGTGTATTCATGGGTTTTTCCAGCTTTATTTTGCAGTTAATTTCCTTTTTTATACTGTTGTGGTCAGAGAATATACTTGCTATGATTTCAGTCTTTTTAAATACATTGAGGTTAGTTTTGTGGCCCAACTTATGGTCTATGCTTGAGAATGTTCCATGTGCACTAAAGAAGAATACATATTCTGTTGTTTTGGAATGGAAAGCTTTGTAAATATCAATTATGCCTGTGTGGTGTAATGTGTCATTAAAATGACCAATATTTCCTCATTAGTTTTCTGTTACATGATCTATGTATTACTCTCAATGGGGTATTCAGGTCCCCCACTATAATCATCAGTTTCTTCTTTAGGTCTGTCATAATTGCTTTATATATTTTGTTGCTCCCAAGTTGTGTGCATATATATTGAGAATGTTATGTCTTCCTGATGTATTGTCCCCTTTACCATTATAAAACGTCCATCTTTGTCTCTTATTACATTTTTTAAAATTTTTTAAATTTTTCAATTAGTTGACATTCAATTTTATATTAGTTTCAGGTGTACAACGTAGTGGTTAGACATTTATCTAACTTTCAAAATGATCCCCCCATTAAGTCTAATACCTCCAATACCATACATAGTTATTATGATTTTATTGACTATGTTCCCTGTGCCATACTTTACATCCTTGTGACTTTTGTAATTTCCAGTTTGTATTTCTTAATCCCTTCACCTTTTTTACCCATTCTACCAACCCCCCCATCTGATAACCATCACTTTGTTCTCCATATCTATGAATTTGTTTCTTTGTTTATTTTATTTTTTAGATTCCACATATAAGTGAAATACAGTATTTGTCTGACTTACTTCATTTAGCATAATACCCTCTAGGTCCATCTGTGTTGTCACAAAAGGTAAGATTTCATTCTTTTTATGGCCGAGTAGTATTCCACTGTATATATATACACCACATCTTCCTTATTCAGTTGTCTATTGATGGGCACTAAAGTTTTTTCCATATCTTGGCTATTGTAAATAATGCTGCAGTGAACATAGTGATGCATATATCTTTTCAATCTAGTGTTTTAGATTTTTTCAGATAAATACCCAAAGGTAGGATTGCTGGGTCATATGGTAGCTCTATTTTTAGTTTTTTGAGGAACCTCCATATTGTTTTCCATAGTGGCTGTACCAATTTGCGATTCCATCAGCAGTATATGAGGATTCCCTTTCCTTCACATTTTCTCTCCAGCTCATTTGTTGTATGTTGATTTATGGATGGTAGTCATTCTGACACGTGTAAGGTGCTATCTCATTGTGGTTTTAATTTGCGTTTCTCTGATGATTAGTGACGTGGAGCATCTTTTCATATGTCTATTTGCCATCTCTATATCCTCTTTGGAGAAATGTCTGTTCAGGTTCTCTGCCCATTTTTTAATTGTGTTGTTTGTATTTTTGTCATTAAGTTGTATGATTCTCATTCCCTTTTTGAAAATCTTTTTTGTCTGATATAAATATGGCTATACCCACCTTTCTCTGGATGCCATTTGCTTTGGGTATCATCTTCCACTCCTTCACTTTGAGTCTGTGTTTGTCTTTGTAGCTGAGGTGGGTTTCCTGAAGGCAGCATATAATTGGGTCTTGTTTTTTTAATCCATCTGTGTCTTTTAATTGGTGAGTTCAGTCTATTTACATTTAAGATGATTAGTGATACAGAGGCCTCTCCTACAGCCACTTTATCTTTTGTTTTCTGGCTGCTCTGTTTCTCCATTGTTTCTTTTCCCTTGTGTTTTTGCCTGCTATTTTAGTCTGGTGGAATTCTATGATTTTTTTGTCTCCATTTTCTCTTTTCTTTTTTTAATGTTACATGTCTCTGTTCTAGATTTTTATATGGTGGCTGCCATTAGGTTTATGCACAAAAAATGTTTCATACGTAGGACAGTCCTTTTTCTCCTGATTGCACCCTGTCTCCACTCACCTGTGCAGATTTGGTCCTTTTCCTCTCCCTATTATTTTTGTTGTCATGTATTACCCCTTTTTATGCTGCATGTTTGTTTTCAAATTGGCAGAAGCTATAATCTTTTTCAATGTTTTTATCGCTTTTGACCTTTGTGTTCTATTTAAGTGTTTAAACCCTCTTCTAAAAAAGAGTTGTGATTTCCTGCTTCTGTCCATCTGTTTGTCATCTTACAATTTTGTATCCTTTTGTCTTTTTGTTCCAGGTAGAAGGGCTCCTTTCAATATTTATTGTTTTTTAAAATATTTTCTTATTTACATTATTGCAGTTTTCCCGCTTTCTTCCCCTTCGCCCCTCTCCAGCCAGCCCATCCCCTACTTCCATAATCGGTCCCCTCACCCTTGTCCATGTCCATGGATGCTTCATACATGCTCTTTGACTAATCCCTTCACCTTCTTTCAGTCAGTCCCCACCTTCCCCCTCACCTCTTACTGCTATCGGTCTATTCCATGATTCTGTGCCTCTGGTTCTATTTGCTCATTATTTTATTTTGCTCATCAATATTTCTTGTAATGCAGTTCTTGGAGTATATATTCTCTTAGCTTTTGTCTGAGAAGCCTTTATTTCTCCTTCATCTCTAAAGGATTACTTTGCTTGCTGTAGTATTCCTAGCTGGTGATTTCTCTCTTTCAATATTTTGAATATTTGATTACACTCTCTCCTAGCCTGTAGGATTTCTGCTTCAAATCCAATGATGATCTAATGGGGTTTCCTTTATAGGTTACAGTCTTCTTTTTTCTGGCTGACCTGAGAATTCTTTCTTTGTCTGCTATACCACGCCTTGGAGGAGGTCCATTTGCATTGAAATAATTAGGTGTTCTCTTAACTTCTTGGATTTGAGGGTCCAGCTCAAAATAGAGTTGAGAAGTTCTCATCTCTTACTTGTTTGAGTAGCTTTCTGTCCCCTTCTCACTCTCTTCTCCCTCTGCTATGCTTATTATTCTTATATTGCTCTTTTCTCACGGAGCCAGCCAGTTCTAGTAGCATTCTTTCAATTTTTTTTTTACTCTCAATTCCTCTCTTCTTTCACCTGAGTCATTTATACATTTCCATCTTTGAGATCACTAACTCTTTATTCCATCTGGTCTGCTGTAGCTCCTAAACTCTCTATTCTTCATCTCATGTATTGAGTTCTTCAGCTCCAGAATTTGTTTGGTTCTCTTTTATTGTTTCAATCTCTTTGGTAAAGTATTCCTTTTGTTCATTGATTTTTATCCCTGAGTTCATCACACTGCTTTTCTGAGTTTTCTTGTGTCTGGTTGATTCTTTTTCTAGATCTGCAATCTTGAATTCTATGCATTTAAGTCTTAATCTTCTATGTCTTTAAGTTTATTTTCTGGGGATTTTTAAATTTTTTTTCTGAAATACCTTGCTACCTTGGTTGTTCATGGTATTTCATGGCTATTTCTCTGCCTGGGCATTTGAAGGATTGAGATCTTTTTGAAGCACTTGTTGCCTTTAACTCAATAGCAGATTTGTAAGTAAAGGTCTTTCTTTTGTGTTCTAGTCGATGATGCTATAGCTCAATTTTGCATTTTCTCTTATGTGCACTATTGGGATTTCTGGGATCTCTGTGGGGTGGTGTCACCTTAGCCATGGGGAAT
This sequence comes from Macrotus californicus, assembly GCA_007922815.1. Taxonomy (NCBI): domain Eukaryota; kingdom Metazoa; phylum Chordata; class Mammalia; order Chiroptera; family Phyllostomidae; genus Macrotus; species Macrotus californicus. Next base: position 4,230 of record VMDR010003402.1, read on the forward strand.
ACCCCATATTCCCCCCAAGATGTGGGCATCCCCTCTATGATGAGGTTGCCTTGGTCTCAGGGTACCACCCCCATGGGGGGTGTGGTGGGTGATGGTGTTCCAGGTTTGTGAGTTCCTGGTATTGCTTTTCTGCAACCAGAAGCTGCCAGCCATGCAGCACTACTGAGGTATCCCAGCTGCCTCTACCTGTTCTACTGTGATGGGTGAAGGAAGAGTAGGCAGGTAGAGATGGGTTCAAGCACTTATGAGTTTTTATTCCCTTACTGGTTTTTGCCACAATAAGTACAAGCCAGTCTGGCTAGAATGTTGCTTCCGCACCTTCACGACCTGCCTCTGCTCCTGCCATGTCTGCTGGAGCTTGGCAGGCTGTGGCAGGGTGAGAAGGGGTAAACTCACACATCTGTGGCTTTGTTCTTTTTTCCTCTGGTGATGGTGGCCACTCCACTGCAGCTGCCACCCTTTGCATTGCTTCTGCACCCCTATGCTCAGCCTCAGTGTGTACTAGCCTCTGGCTGGCTGAGTGGGGGTTGCAACCCAACCCTCTCCCACCATCATGTCTGCTGGGGCTGTGGTAGGCACAGGACAACCTCTGCAGCTCCCATCTCTGTTCTTCTCCCATTCTGCCTCACCCACTTGCTCTGATATGCCCACCTTCAGATGTTTCAATGTGTGGATCTCTCAGAGGTATTTGTGTGTTGCGTAGAGAATCCTTTGTTAAATTATAATTGTCCAACTTGTAACTTTAAGGGAAGAGACGGAGGTTTTCTTACACTGCCACGATGCTGATGTTACTCTCTTTTTGTGTTTTTAATGTGCAATAATTCTGCTGCATTCCATTTTATGATTATACCATTATTTAAGTAGCCAACCCTTCATCTCTTTTTAGACATATATGTTGTGTCAAATGTTTGTTATAATATTTCTGAAATAAATATTCTTATCCATACGTTTAGGGTTTTTTCACCTTAGTATCAATTTCTAGAAGTGGCATTGCTGGGCCATAGTATCTGTACAGCTTCGGATTTTTGTATCTGTCACTAAATTGTCCCCCGAAAAGTTACACTGATTTAAAAGAGTGCTACCCTGGGGTAGTCCAGGACTTTAATGCAGACCCTGGGGCTGCAGTTATATGTTTACTACCTTAATTATCTATCGACATTAGCACTCTGCCTTCAGCCTTGTTCCTAGGAGTATTTCTGGTGATGAACTTGTGCTGACTGGTATCCATGGATGGAGCTAGAGGTGTGCTGGGTAGATTCGCTAAGCCCTTAGAAGCAAATCACTTTGCTCTTTATAGCAAACCTTGCCCAATGGTCTTCACTTCCAAGAACAAATTTTAACTCGGGGTTCAATATAGTCAGAACAATAATAGAGTAAAAAGCAAGATAGAAAAGCAGAATTTTAAAACTTGCGTGAATTTTGATTTCCTGAGCTCAAAAAGATATATGAATAGACAGCTCCATGCATAGAAAACAAACAAACAGAAAATAAGGGAGTGAAGTCCCTCCTTTTTTTTTTTTTTTTTTTGCAACCATGGATACCTTGATGTTCTGAGCATTGTTAAATTAAAGATGGGCTGCTAAGGGTCAATATGACGGATTACACACAATTCAATATACTTGCAGGGTATACACTTGCAGAGGACTGTCCGTGCCTGGCATTCATTTAGTCATGGCATAAGCCACCCTTGGTTTCAAATTCTAGTCCTGCCACTTACTGTGTCCTCGAGCATGTTGCCTCACTGTCCTCATCATTAGATTTTCCAGTGTCATGAGATTGCCATGAGTAGAAATTAAGTGTTTAAAACAACTGTGGGCAGCACCCAGCATGGTAGTGCTCAGCAAATGGTGAATTAATGCATTCATGCCCTCAGGAGCTGACTTGGATTTAGTGGATTTTTCATGGGTTCTGCTTGCTCATTGTATTTATCACTATCTGCTATTATATTGCTTATTTTCAAATTGGCTACTTTATTTTCTGTCTCCTCATGAGCACAACACATGCTGGGAATAATGCCTGGCTGGCACACAAGATGATGAATATGTATGGTTCCAGTGACCCAGCTTTGTGACCTGGCAGCCCTTGAGCACAGAACCACCCATCCCCCTTATCTCATTGTGTATTGATCTGTGCTTGGTTCCAGCCATCCTCCGTTACCTGAAGAATGATGGGAAGATCCATTTGGTGGTTTTCAACAACCTGCAGCTAGCTGACGGCAAGCGGCACAGGGTCCTCCTGAGACTGAGCAATTTGCAACGAGGGTCTGGCTCTGTAGAGCTCTATGTGGACTGTACCCAAGTGGATTCTGTTCACAATCTCCCCAGAGCCTTCTCTGGCCTCTCCCAGAGTCCTGAGTCCATTGAATTGAGGACTTTCCAGAGAAGGGCACAGGTAAGAACCCACAAACCATTCTCTGAAGTGGAAAGGTGAGCTACTGAAGCTCAGAGAACACAGGTGTGTGCTGAGGTGGTCAGTGGGTATAGTTCTGGCTGCATAGTAGAGTCACCTGCCAAACTTGGAAAACCACAGATAGAGGGCCCATCCTCAAGATAATCTGAAATAGAATCTGTAGGGGTAGTGCCTAGGCATCAGCACCACATTTTGCCATGTATAATGCACACTTTTTGCCCAATTATTTTAGGGAAAAATAAGGATGCACATTATACATGGATATAATGATTGCATACCATGGGTATAATAATGGGTATAATAGTCCCTTGTGTAATGCACACAAAAATGTGGGTGTGCATTATGCACAGCAGTATATGGTATTTTTAAAAAATACTGATTCTAATGTGAAGTCGAAGTTGATAACTTCTGCTTTTGATGATAAATGGAGACTATTTGGATACAATTGTAAAGTTGGAAATAAATGACAAAAATGTACATACTACCTTAGGATGATAGAATGACATATTTTTAATCTTTCTATAGTTATTTATTATTTTTAATGAAAATGTAAAAGAATTAGAAACAACTAAGCAATAGGAACATTTTTCACAAGGTGTTATCAGAACATCCCTAACAAAAAGGACCTTATTGCCAACTTAGTTCCCTGTGCGAATAAAGATCTCTGTTTTCTGTGTCTTCTGTCCTGTGCCATGCTGATGGAACTCTTCTCATTGTATCCCTGCATCTGCTACAGAAATGGCCACATGTATTTGTTCTGGGGTTGCGTGCTAGGAGATGCTTTGTTTCTTATAAAAAACTAGCATTCTTTGTCCTTTCCATTAATTATAACTGGCCATAGGTCCTGAATTCTATCTGACATGAGAGTTAGTGCCAGAGTCAGTAACTGTGTTCATCTGTTATGGTCCATGATATTGTTGCCTTCTAGCTCTCAATGCTCATTTTCTGTTTCTACTTCATTACATGTGCCTTACAAGCTGTGCTGTAACCAAGAGGCAGGATATAAGCAATAATTTCCATTACAGCGAGGAATGCTGAAATGTTTTAGATAATATTTTTTTTAAAAAGTGTGAATGTAATACTAAATTTTGTGCTTGGAAAATAAGAAGCATTTTTAAGCAAAAATTACGAGAAAACTAAAATCTAAGATTCTTTTTTATTTTGTTTTTGCAGAGATGCACACACACATATCTATTTAATGTAGATTTAAATAAGAGAAAAAGATTAATGAATAGAGAGATATGCTAAACTTTATTTTTGAACCCCCCTAAATAGCCAAAATAATCAGAATGAAAGAAATTATTTCATTCACCATTTCAGAAATTAGTGTCTACCACCACATAAGTCGATTTCTGAAAGCCTGGAGTCAGCCATGACAAGGTCATCAGAAACTACTCTTCTGGAAAATTTCTCCAAAGTCCTAGCATCTTAGACTATCAGCAAGGACCAGAGTGCTCCCTCTTCAGCCACCTACTCATTCAGTCAATCAGCTAGTCAACAGAGAGGCACACTCTAGGCACTGGGGTACTGTGGGGCAAAATGGTCACGGTCTGGCTCCCAGACCTTGAAGTACAATGTCCAACACGCCACCTGCTACACAGCACATGTTGAATATGTCTTAACTTAGCTAATTAAAAAGTTGAATTGCCCTGAAAATCCTTAGCATACTTATTTCTAAAATAAAAGTGATGGCTTTACATTGGCAATAATAATCTTTTTCTCTCCTATATAGACATAAAAATGGATACGAGTAAAAGTTATAAAATAAAGGGGTGAGGAAATTGACTCTGTGACTAACAATGAATGATTGACATCAACCAGTAAAGTAAAAGCGTGAGGCTAGCTACCTAATAATCTTAGAATATACTGTTTATTTATCTTCATAAACCAAGAAAATCAGAGTTTTCTAAAACCTAGAGCCAGGACATCCTAAAAGCAATGCTCTTTAAAAGTGGAACAAATAAATAAAGTATTTATTACAGTCTAAACTCCATAACCAAATTCCAGATAATTCTCTTTTTTTAAGATTTTATTTATTTACTTTTAGAGAGAGGGGAAGGGAGGGAGAAAGAGAGGGAGAGAAACATCAACGTGTGAGAGATACATTGATCAGTTGCCTCTCACATGCCCACAACTGGGGACCTGGCCCATGACCCAGGCACTTACCCTGACTGGGAACAGAACTGGCAACCTTTCGGTTCTCAGGCTGGCACTCAATCCACTGAGCCACACCAGCCAGGGCAAATTCCAGATAACTGTTTTTTCTTTCCTTTTTTCTTTTTATTATTGTTCAATTAAAGTTGTCCCCGTTTTCCCCACATTACTTTCCCCTGCCCTACCCCCCCCCCCCTTTCACGTTCAGTTTTCCCCCTCCAACTGTCTTTGTCCAGGGTTCCTTTATACATGATCCTTGAGGACCCTTCCCCTTCTGCCCCCAGCACCCCACCACACCGCCCCCCCTCTGGTTACTGTCAGTTTGTTCTTTTTTTTCCATGTAAATTCCAAGTATTTCTTAACAGGCTCCTGCCACAAAATAACTGTTTACCATGAAGGAAAAAGCCTTTCTTCTTCTCAGAGCTGCCTTCATGAACTCTCAGACCAAGGTACACGCTGGCATTTTCCTCAGCTCTGGCTAAAACTTCTATAGTTGCCTCAGTGAAAAGGGTAGGGCTGGCAGGCTTTAGGAAAAATGCAAACCACAAAATTATATAAGATGTCAGGGTCCAAGTGCACAGGACTACTCTGTTATGAAAGTTGTGTGAATATGCAAGCAGATTGGCTTTTTGAGTGGCATGCGCACTGTGTGGTATGATTCTGATTTTTTCCAGGACTTCTTGGAAGAGCTGAAGCTGGTGGTGAGAGGCTCGCTGTTCCAGGCGGCCAGCCTGCAAGACTGCTTCCTGCAACAGAGTGAGCCCCTGGCCGCCACCAGCACAGGTGTGGGCTCTTGGGCACTTGCACGCTTTTATCAACACAGACCAGCCCCCAGGCCACCAAATGGGCTGGGTCCCCTCACCAAAAGGGGGGCTATCCACAGCAGTCCGACGGGAGGTACCTACAGAAGTCGGGCTCTTGTGCCAAAATCCAGGGCAAGGAATATTTTCATCGTGCTTTTTTATTTTTATAAGTCACATGAATTTTGAACTAGCCAGTGGCATCCTGATCATTATTTTTTTAGATGGATCACACCAAGTTAAATTCCTATACCCTCGGTTTTGTCAGAATAACGCTCTGGGAAATCATTTGCTTTTGAGTCACTGTAGAAATGGCTGTTGCTGGCTGAATGCTCCTTACCTTTTGTTGTTGCTATAGGAGACTTTAATCGGCAGTTCTTGGGGCAAATGACACAACTCAACCAGCTACTGGGAGAGGTGAAGGATCTTCTGAGACAGCAGGTAACAACCAAGACGTGTCATCGGAAAAGCCCCGGTGTTATGAGAGAAGCTCTTTGCGGGGAGCAGGGGGCCTGCAGCACGGCAGGGATGAGCCCTGCAGCCAGAGCCACGCAGCCCGCCACCCTGGGACGCTGAGACAACCACTCTGGAAACGGGGACAAGCGTGCGATAAACAACACAGCTCCCGCAGAGCGGGAGCCATCAAGGGTTACTTTAGAGCTACTTTAAGAAGTGTTTAATAGCTTGCCACACATGGATGCTTTCATCCCTGGATTATGTATCAGGAACTCCCTTTCAATCTTTTTTTTCCTCTTCCCATTTCTAAAGGTCAAGGAAACATCATTTTTGCGAAACACCATAGCTGAATGCCAGGCTTGCGGTAAGTGCTTCTCTAGTAACTGGCTCGTTCTGAGCGAGAAGAGCAAGGGCAGGCTGACCATGGGCCGGGGCGAGGCTGCATTGGCTGCAGACTCTGGAGGTCTGGCACAGAATTGGAGGAAAGAGAAGTTCATTGAAAAACCAAATTTTATTTTGTATCAGCAATGTGTCCCGGGTGCTGAATAAGCCTATTGTTTTCCTCCTAGGCCCGCTCAGCATGCAGTCTCCTACCCCAAGCACACTGTTGCCCCCGGCACCCCCAGTGCGCCAGTGTGACTCCAACTCTTGTTTCCGCGGAGTCCGATGTACCAACACTAGAGATGGCTTTCAGTGCGGGCCCTGCCCTGAGGGCTACACAGGAAATGGGGTCACCTGTTCTGATATTGATGAGGTAAAAGTTCAACTGGCCAGGGTAGGGGCTCCCTAAATATCTTGCACTCCCTACAGCGTATGGAAAAAGAAGCCAGGCTGATGACTAAGGGATGACTTGGGTTGGCCTTCAGGCTACTTAAAAACTACCTCTTAATGGGTCCTTAGAGACCATGAGACACAGGGAGCCGTGGGAGGAAGGAGGCATGACACATGGTGTGGTGGCTGTGTGCATGATACATCCTCTCTGTGTTTCCAGCTCTTCTACTCACCCATGTTGCTACGATACTAAGATTTCAGCTTTATATGTTACCATGGATTGTTTCTCTTAAGCAGTCTCTGTTATCATTTTGATTTTTCCACAGTTTTACAAATGTGGGAGGGGGAGACCTGTGTAAAGATATGTTCCAGAGGTTGCAACTGATTTCCACAAGCTTCCAAAAATAGAGGAGCAGAGGGGAATCTCAAACTAACAAGAGCTGTTGATGAGGCCCCATAACCTGTAACCAAAACAGCCCAAGGATGGAGCCAGAAAGACACATATAGCAAATGCAGGCTGGTTGGACAGCTGCCAAAGCCTCTGAAGTAGCTGATTTCAAGGCCATGACTATCCAGGCACCAGTCCAGTCCCAAAGCCTTGTTCATACTAGGTAGCAAGGTTGCCATCAGAATGTGCCATTCCTCTCCCACCCAGCCAGAGGAAGGTCGGAAGGAGAAATGGAGGGGGTGAGGTGCATACAAGGAGCTTAGACACACACTCACACACACACACACACACACACACACAGCGCCTACAGGTTCCTGGTAGCACTCCACTCATTACCTCCCCAGGTAGTAAGCAATTAAGATGGTCTCTAGTAATCCCTCAATTGCAGAAACCTCTGTACACGTTTCACAAAACTGCATCTGGTTTTTATCTGTGAGCTGGAATTTTCCTCCTTTTGAAAGGGCCAGAAGTGATCGTGTTTTTTACATTAGTTGAAGTGGTTTAAAAAAAAAAAGATCAGAACCAATCACCTAGACTCCAAGGGCCTTGGAACTGCCATGGACTCTCTCGGTAGGACGCAGCAACAGGCACAGGGCCTGATGTCGCACTGAAGTGACAACTGCCTGAGCTTTGTCTTTTCGGGGTCTCTTCTTTTGAGTAGTTGGTTCAGTAATGCCTTTGGGCTCGTATAACAGACAGCCATCAAGCAGTCCAAGAGCATTGTCCTTTCATAGGGATTTCTAAATTCCAAGTCAGAATATCAGGGAAGTCACAAGGGCAGGTGCAGTGATTAACATTAAGGACCCTCTCCTTGGCTGTACCAATGCTCTGGAATACAGCGAAGCAACTCCAGACTGCGTGGGTCAGGGATTCCTAGGGTAACTATGAAATTGGAGCCCTTTATTTCCTTTTACCATTCTGACCACCAAAAATGATTAAACAAGCATGTGCAGATGAATTAAGGAAAGTTCGAGAGTGTTTTTGCCTGGTGATTAATGACTTGGATTATTTTTTTCTCTCCAGTGCAAGTACCACCCCTGCTACCCGGGTGTGCGCTGTGTGAACTTAGCTCCCGGATTCAGATGTGACGCCTGCCCCGTGGGCTTCACAGGACCCATGGTGCAGGGTGTTGGGATCAGTTTTGCCAAGTCAAATAAACAGGTGGGCTGAAGTTATGACCTTTATTTATTTTTATCTTAATTACTAGCAGAAAATCTGGTTGGCTCCTACCTCATTTTGTACAACCCTTTCCCTCCTTGAGCAGCCAATGCCGTGGTGCCAGTGAGCACATTAGGATGGTTTCCATGTCATCTCTGAATGTACGTATTCATGAAGTTCAGCAGGGAGGAAGCTCTTGAACGGGAATAAGAGAGTATTTCTAGAAAAACAGTGAATGGGGTCAAGCATGATGCAGGCATATTTCGTTGGTAGCCACCGAACGTTTTGTCCTGCAGAAATAACTTGAAAATCAGGGAAACAAATAAAACTTAAAAAAATTAGGTCACTTTTATCACTGTTATAGTCATTGTTGCTGATCAGAAGCTGTTTTAGAGATGAGAGGATTTCAAGAGGCGAAATCAGCCCCGGAGGAATCCCCCGCTTCTTCTGCTATAAGCTCTAAATTGCCATAAAGCACTTGGGCACTTTGTGACAGTCTTCATTTATTTCCAGTGTTCTGCCGAATCCTGGTCATTATTTAACTGACTGACTATGAAATTCTTCTTGATGTCTTCAGCCCTTAAAAATGCTTGGTCTATAAATATATTTTACTACCTTAGGGAAATTATTAGCTTTAAAGAAGGGCAGGGTTCATTATCTCCTAGCTGCCTATCAAAGAATCCTAGAGGGCATGATTTTTTAGACCAGAAAAGGAGGCAAGCCAGACAGTTAGGAGTCACAAGAAGCCATTAGAGTAATGACCCAACGTTTTTCTTCCTTTCCTCTAAAGACAAAGTTTCCAGGACTAAACCAAGGGAAACAGACAGAGTGAAATAGAAGGAGCTTTATGTAAGCTGTTAAGGAGCACTTCCCAGTGGACTTTGAGCAATATGGTAGATTGAACTGAGGTAAAAGGGAATCGCCTTGATGAAATTTAAAAACAATTTTAATGCATCACCAGTATCAAAAGAAATAAAAAGAAATGTGGAAACAAAGAGGCAACTCAAAACCAGAGCTGTAGGTGGATGCTAATGCCGCAGCAGCTCATGAGAGATGGGAGCTGGGTGTAGGTCCCAGGGGTGGGGACCTGGTTTTAGCACAGCACCTATGTGCATACAACAGATGTGGTCTTGGACCCACAGGAAGATCTAACACCCCTGCATAAAGCCAGGGGCCTCAAAGAGCTACCTTTCCCATTATAAGGAGATGAGAAAACTTCACTAGCCCCCAAATCAACAAGGAAGCTTGATATCAGTTTGGGGACAAGGTTAACACAAATGAAAATTGTCCACAACAAATCAAAGCTCCACACTTATATCACATACAGTTGTGAGCTCCAGACTTGTGTTACACATATAATGCAGATAAACAAGCCAAAAATTAACATGCAAACCAGCTCTGGAGCAGTAAAATCCCCAGGGCCCTGGCTAAAGCCAAAGCCACGCTACTCAGTGAAGACACTCCAAACTCAGAGCCAGTGGAACACCCCCGGGCAAAGGCAGGGCCACTAGGGATATGCTCATAAACAAAAATGGCAATTTACATGAAGACACTACCATGAGGAAGCATGGTGAATATAAGTTCAAAAGGATAAAGAGAAAAAGGAAGGAATAGATATTGTAATTAAAGAATAGAGCAATAGGGGGAAGGGGAGAACAGGCATGTTGAGAAACAGCCAGTAAAATTTATTCAATAAAAATACCATCATTGGCATTCAAAACTTAATAGATGAGCAAGACAGATAACAGAGTTTATAGACTGGAAGTTGGAACTAAGGAAATCATCCAGGATGCAGCACAGAGAAACAAAGATATGGAAGATAGAAATGAGAAGTTAAAAGTCAACAGAAGAGATTAATGAAGAAGTCCAATATTTGTTTAATTGTAGTTCTAAAGAAAGAGTAGAAGGAATAGGAACCGAGGGAAACAATTTTCCAGAATTGCAGAAAAATAGGAATTCTCTGGTAGAAGTACATTGAGTCCCAAGCAGGATAAAGAAGAACCTTCTTCACTAAAAAGGTGGTGGAACAGATTAATCACACAAGTTGTCTTTCCTGAACCACTTTAAACACCAAGTAGACAGCTACCCCTTGAAATTAAGTGCAGCCTGATACAAGTACAGGGAGATCTCTAAAATGACGCCCCAGGTACCGTTCTGCCTGAGATTTCCTGTCGTCGCCTCGCACGACAGTGTCAAAACACAGCAAAATTCCTTTGCATTTGTACTTAAACAGAGTGTCTCTTTAAATCTTTCTGCACTAGATCTGCAGTGATATCGATGAGTGTCGAAACGGAGCGTGTGTTCTCAATTCTATCTGCGTTAACACTTTGGTGAGTATTTTTCATGGCTGAGTGATCAAAGCAGACCAGTTATTAACCCGAGAGCATGTTTATAAATCATAACCCCAAAACACATATAGAACATATGGGCATAATTTATTCAATTGGCAAATGAGGGTAAAATTTTGAGCTGAAAACAGTTTTTAATACGTAAGAATAGTTTTATAAGTAATTTTTAAAAGAATAATTTTATAACTACCAAACTTGTTTATCTTCCATCAGAGTTGCAGCGTTGGGCTTTTAGATACATATTAATGACTAAAACATTATCACTTTCGTATTTTATAAATATGAAGAGCTTCTTTGTTTATCCTTAGTATTCCAGAAGGTGAATTTTTCTGGTGATGACACAATCCCCAAACAGTATTCATTATTTTCATGAAACTTTTGAAAGTCATGTGTGTTCAATTGAAATGCTTAGCACTTAAGGGTCTAAAATTTAAATCTTGAGATACGGGTTTTATTTCTGAAAGTTTCTGTCAGCTGTTTCCAAGATGTTTGGTGCAGCTCAGTACATTGCTGACAAAAGAGAAGAATTACTGAGTCCATGTCTGGCTGCTTCCAACTTCCTGTATGTCCCTGGGAAGTCATTTATTCCATAGGTTCCCAGTTTCCTTGTATGTAAAAGCTTTTAGAAATACAATCACTTATGTTGATCCTCACAACAACCCTGTCAATAGGCACTATTGTCATCCCCACTTCACAGCTGAAGACACTGAAGCACAGAGAGGTCAGGTGATCAGGCTAAGGCCACACATGTCACAAGACTTCCGGGGTGGCCCAAGAGCCTGTGGCCTTCTCCACATGCTGTCCTGCCTAGGAACACACAGGGATTTATGCTCAGCTTAAGGGCACAGCTAGTCTGCACAAATAGGAGACATTGACATGAAGGTAATAACTAAAGCCACCCAGGGAGGGAAAAAGTAAACTGTGGGACTGTCTAGAAAGTAGGACCGCAGAGAACCTCAAAAAATAAAGAAGTAGGCAAAGAAAGAGGAGCAGAAGCAGAGGAGAAAACTGACCAAATGGAGCAGTCCAATGAGTCTGGTGGGTCAAGAAAGAGCATTGAAGAGCATCCTTTGAACTTGACAATTCTGAGAAGTTAGTGACTAAAACCATGGAACTGTACACTTTACGTGGGTCTCTTTCATAGTGTGTAAGTTTCATCTCCATAAAGCTGCTAAAAAAAAATAAAAGTAATACCTGGCAGTGGAAGCACCTTTGTAACAGCGCTGACGGCGTTAGCAGGCCTCTGCCTCAGCAGCCTGCCTCATCAAGACTTGTCAGTGCAAGGCCACCAGTATTTCTCTGTGCCCTGTGCCTTTGTCACTCAATTGTTGAAAAATAAAATGCCACCAAAAAAAAAAACAGTAAATAAAAAAATTCCAACTTGTGTTTTGATCCAACTGTCTCCCTAGTCCCAGAGTAGATTCCCTAACTTCCCCTCCTGGTACTTCACGGGAACTTTCGGCCCTTTCCCCTCGGTCCCCTCAGGGAAGCTGGCTTGTCAGAGAGATGGTTCACTGTCTAGCCATTTGCCCAGTTCTTCTGTTCCTCCATGCCTGCCTGGCCTGCTGCACTCTGGTGGCGTCTTTCACAGTATTCACACCATCTCATAAGACACACGTGTAAACAGAGAGACAGGCACAGGTCTCACTTCATCCTGGCATCATGTGAAAGCAAACACAGTCATGGTACTTCACTCACACTTCTGAGCTCCTGGCCTATGGTCTTATCTTTGCTTTGACAGGGATCTTATCGCTGTGGGCCTTGCAAACCCGGGTACACTGGAGATCAAACAAGGGGATGCAAAACAGAAAGAAACTGCAGAAACCCAGAACTAAACCCTTGCAGTGTGAACGCGCAGTGCATTGAAGAGCGGGGTGGGGATGTGACGTGCGTGGTGAGTTGCTTTATCATTTCACCCTCCTCCATTTTAAACACCATCCTGGTTTCTACATGTTTCAGGGCCAAAGTACTAAAAAATGAAAACATTTCAATCAAGATAAACACAGAATGTAATAGTAAGAGCTTCATCTGGGTTTGTGGGGAGCAATCAGAAGTCCATCCAACCAGCAGCTGCCTCTTCTCTCCCTGTTGGCCATGGGTTGACCCTGTCCCCCTTGGGCTGCTCAGTGGTGGAGTCCCAGCTCCCAAGCATGCTCTGTGGAAGGTCTGAGAAGTGAGCAGCAGGAGGCCAAGGAGCCTTCCTCCCTCCCTTCCATCTACTGCCTTAGTGACTTGTTTGTATAACTCATTAGCATACTCCTGTCATTTCTAACAGTCCTCACCCTTAAGACATTCAGTTTCAAAATCTGGCCCCAGGAGGTGGTTCACAGTGGAGAGGTGGCAGGCTGTTGGAAACCCTCAGAGAGAAACCCCATGTCTCCCACACTTTGTCTGTGTCTCCCTCCACCCACGTTCAGAAATTACCACCCTACTTCCTACGCATTTCCCAACCCTGGAGCCAATCTGGAGAGGAGGAGGCTGGGAAGAGAGCAGGGCAGTCTTGGCCTGACCTGAGTCTCATGCCAGGCTGGAATACTGGTGAGGAAGAAGGCTCGTTCATGCCATCCATTCCCAAACCCAGGCCCCGGAGCCCTTGGGGATTCTAGACACTGATGAATCGGCCATGTTCAGCTGCTCACCTCTGCCTAGCTGTCCAGTGGGCCAGGCCCTGGAAGGCGCCCTCAGAGCCCGAGGTTCATGGGTTCGTGGTGAGCACGTCCGAGTGGCGGAGGGTTCGGGGAGACTTCTCCCCTCTCCTCTCTGCTTCACACCTAGACACGTTTAAGTTTCACAAAGTTTCTACCTGAGCATATCACTTTCGAAGTAGGAAAAGTGAAAAGGGTCAAAGTTTAAAAAATAAATGCAATGACATCAGCTCTTGCTGGCAATACAAAGCCCTGATAAAGAAACAAGCTGGGTCGGGGCGGGGTGGGGAAACACTTTCCCGAATTCCTGTGGATTGGGCACATTTATCGCCACTGAGAGGGAAGTGCAGATCTATATTTAAATCCTCATTTTCTGTGAACAAATTAACGACTTCCCTGGGACAGTGGGTGATGGGGCTCTTAATATGTTTTTGAATTTGTAATAAGGCACAACGACAGATGGTAAAGGATTAATACACTTGGTATGACTACTAAAATAATGTAATCTGCCAGAAAATGGCTCATTAAAAATGTATTTGTTCCTAGAGGAAATTTTTTCTTCATTAAAATGAGTCAGGGACCATACCCCATAGCTGAGCACTCCAGGCCTTCTGAAGGCCCTGAGGAAGCAACTGAGCAGAATAGGGGTAGTGGCGGGAGGGGTGTCTTTGGAATCCTGCCTTTGCAGTCTCTGGTCGCAGGAAGAGAGTGCAGATGACTGAGAGCAGGAAGTCGGCCGCTTAGGCAGCCACTGGTCTTAAATCACCTTATTCTGATGAGCAAGGCCAGGGAATTTAACACTGACTCACGTAGAGATTCTTTTCCCTTGGCTCGGACTATTCCTCAGATTCTTTTCCTCTCCCTGCCCTTCCAGCTGCCTGTCCTTTTCCAGGTCCCTTCTCCCGTGTTCTCTGCAGTCCCGCCGGCCCCTCCCACCAGTGCCCACCCTGCTCCTGGGCCCCGAGGCACTGTCTCATACCCAGGACACCACTTATGGAATGACTTCCTTTCCCTCTGGTTTGTCAAACATCCTTTAATGAGGTCAACCAGGAGCTAGCCTGTCAGAGGAAGAGCTCAAAGCGCCCGTTAGCCAAATATACGTGGCAGAAGACGTCGGACTGTTCAAGTCCCAGCTCTGAGAGCCTGAGCAAAGGACCTAACCACTCCTAGCCTCATTGACTCTTGTGTGAAATGGGTAACAGGCCTTGCAGCACCACTGTTACAATGGGGGACAATGGCTGTAGAGCTTGGTGTGGCATAACTGATGTCTTCGTGCCCGTCCTGCCGACATGAGGCCTGCTCTCAGTGGCTGCTGGCAGCCTGGGTACGTGGGCAGACTTCTCCAGGGAAGCAGCAGACACACAGGCCCAGCTCTGTGGGAACCTTGTCCTATTAAAAGAAAAGGGTAGAAATAGATGTCAGGTACTTTAGAAGGCTCCTCCTTTCATGGGAATTGATCCAGAAGACTGTTAGATTCACAGAGATGACTGAGATTCAAGAATGATAAGGAAAGTGCCTCATGTCCCCTGAGAAAAGAAAGTGGACAGTCCTATGGAGAACTTTTGGCAATAACTCAAAAATAACAAATACCCTTGGAACCAGGAATTTCACATTAAGAAATCAGTACATGTGCAGAAAGACACGTGTACTAAAGTAAATTGTTGCAGCTTTGTTTGCAATCTAAAAAGGTTTTTAAAACCTGACACCCAACAGTATAAGATTGGGTAAATTAATTGAGGTACATGCATACCATGTTTTGTATGATATATCTGTTGCCATTTTTTCAAAAAAGATGTAACTCTACAAGGAGTGGTATGGAAAGAGCTCCAAGATAGAATGTTAATTTTTTTAAACCAGGCTGCAGAATCATGTATCTAGGTATGCGACCAATTGTGTTAAAGGTCAGGGAAAAAGAACGGTATGCATTTGCTCGTCCACCCATAGCCTACCTCTCAGATGATGCAGGGGAACTGATTGCCTTGCTTGCCTGAGCTAAGGAAACAGGAGTGAGAAGTTTACACTATAATCCCTTTGTACCTAGTGAATTTTGAACCATTAGACTATTCAGAAAACAATTTAGTAGTTTTAAGATCGTCCCCTGCAAGGCCATCTGGCCCTGGGCCCTCCCTCTGGGGACGTGCACACAGGGGCAGAGGCTCTTGACAGCCACCAGCCTCCTGCCAGGCATGGCTTCCCAGGCCTCTGATGGGCTTTCCCTTCACAGTGCGGAGTCGGATGGGCTGGGGATGGCTACTTCTGCGGAAAGGATGTGGACATTGACAGCTACCCAGACGAAGAACTTCCATGCTCTGCAAAGAACTGCAAGAAGGTACGGAGGGCAAGTAGGAAAAAACACCCCTCCCTCACTCACACGCTGCGGCTTTCCAAGCCATATCTTATGTGGGAGAGAGGTTCTGTGGGTTCCACTGAAATGTGCATTTTTAGACTGGCTGCATCTCAACTGTAGCAAAGGAGCCATCCATAATAAAGCCAGGCAGCCACAGTTGTCTTGAGGTTTGACTTAAGACGGGTGTAGCGGGAAGTGTGGGAATAGAGGGAAGTTGGCAAAAGGCTACATACTTTCAGTTATAAGTTGGATAAGGTCGGAGGAGCTAAGGTATAATGCCGCGACCATAGTTGATGACACTGTCGTATCGTCAAAATTTGCTAAGAGAGCAGAGCTTTAACGTTCTCAGCAAAAAGGGGCAGGGACAGGTGAGGTGATGGATCTGTTAACTCGATGGGGGAACCCTTCCACAGCATGTATGTATATGAAATCATCACGTGATACACTTTACGTTACAGTTTTGTCAATTACACGTCAATGAAGCGAAAGCAAAAACAGATGTAGATGTCTCTCTGAGCTGTGTTCCCTCGCTTAGGACAACTGCAAGTACGTGCCAAATTCTGGCCAAGAAGATGCAGACAGAGATGGCATTGGCGACGCGTGTGATGAGGATGCTGACGGAGACGGGATCGTGAATGAGCAGGTACCGACTTTACAGGGAGGGCCCATGAATTGCCACATGCCAGGGATGATGGAAGAAATCTTGTTGAAGTCAGCTATTTATATTAACCATCCGACATGGTAGTTTCCATGCCTGCGTTCCCATAGCACTACAACCTCTTATTCTAAGATTATTGAATGTTTAAAACATAAAACTGACAAACCTGGGCCTCCTGAGTTCTGACAATTCCTGACCACGTCGAGGGAGGTGGCTGGCTGGCATCCACCACAGGACCAGCACACGGTAGGGAAGCAGCAACAGTCAGAGGAAGTGTTCGGTCTTCTGATCCTTTAGGACAACTGTGTCCTGACTCACAACGTGGACCAAAGAAACAGTGATCAAGACATCTTCGGGGATGCCTGTGATAACTGCCGGGATGTCCTAAATAATGACCAGAGAGACACAGATGGGGATGGAAGAGGAGATGCCTGCGATGACGACATGGACGGAGATGGTGGGTTTGTCTCGTTTTGTCTCCTGTTCAGGACTGACTTGTCCTCTTGCCCAGTTCTTTTTGAGCAGCAGGGATAGGATTACTGACTAGGAGGGCCTTCCCACTCCAGGTGGATCCAGGCAGCCTGAGACTGGGGGACCCGAAGTCCGCTTGTGTCTGTAGGAGACTCCACAGCCCACTCCCCTATTTAATGACCCTGGTGTTTCTGGAATGCTACACCATTGCCAGAAACCTTGTAGGAAAGCGGTGTCTCATTGGGGCTGTGTCTTTGCAGGGCATCCATCTTCCAGATTCCCCCTTTCTCCACTCCCCCCATCCTCATCACCCCAGGAGAATGGGCAAGCAGGCCTTCAGCAGAGTCGCAGGCTGCAGCCCCTGGGTCAGGCCTCTCCTGCAGAGAATCAGGCTTTGCCCAGGAGACACAGGCACCCCCTGCCTGCCCTGGGAGAGCTGGGAGGCAGGGCAGCTGCATTGCCCAGCTCCAGGGCCCACCCGAGGGGCCTGGGACTGTGGTCTGTGTGAATGGGCTAAGGGGCACAGTCCTGAGTCTGGAGCCCCACAGGACCTGAGCAAGGACAATTGTTCCTCTCGAGCTTCTGTAATGCACATATGACCATTATCAAAGCATAGGCTGGATCCTTTACCTTCTGAAAACCATACCACATCACAAGGCCTTGAAGGAAAACCCTATCAGAACTACGTTACACATGCATGCACGCACGCGCGCGCGCACACACACACACACACACACACACACACACAGAACCCCAACCCCCTTCAAAATATCCACACCTCCATGAAACATGGCCTCACCTTCTACAAGCCCACTGATGACTCAAATCCAGTGGTGTCCTGATAAACCTACTCAACGCAACACATCAAAACCCCAAGTTGTAGCATTTGCCAGTTTCTGTCACGTAAACAACCACTCCCACCACCGCTGAGCTCAAGCTACCTGTACGAGAGGACATGATTGAATGGGAAGCTGGGAAGAGAGGGACATGATGGGCCTGCTTGAGCCCTCGGGCCCCGGGCCTGGCTCACACACCCACAAGTCCTTCCTCTCCAGGGCCAGCGTGCCGGCCCTCACAACCTCATCTGGCTGCAGAGATAGCCCTTGATGTCTTGGACGAATTATAACTCATTAGATAAATGCCTCAGATCACTGTTCATTTTTAAGTCTCCCAGAATGCATCCTTTGACCTCACCTCCAGATAACTGTTGGAAGAGGTGATGGCTCTCTGAGGATGGCCCGGGCAGAGGTCACTCCCCACGTGTGTATGTACAGACCTGATCTCCACGACAACACCCGGAAGCTTGTATCCCAGACCTGTCTGCGGTGTTCACCTGACTCAGGGAAGCATGCCTTTCTTGTAGGAATAAAAAACATTCTGGACAACTGCCAAAAAGTTCCCAATCGTGACCAACGGGACAAGGATGGTGATGGCGTGGGGGATGCCTGTGACAGTTGTCCTGATGTCGGCAACCCTAACCAGGTTAGTAGAGGGGAATTCACACTGTAAGCTGAACCCCCTTGGAAAAGACGCGTGGAAGACCGACCAGCAGAGCCCGTGGCTCAGTTCTTGGTGCCTGGCAGAACAGAGGTGAGGAAGTTGCCTGCGTGGGCCTGGAGGTAGGAGGAGCTGCAGGAGACCCGCGGCCTCCAGTCTGCTCTCACAGGCTGCAGAGTGCCTCTGAGGTCAGTGACATGAGTTTGGTGAGGCCCAGACGAGTTTTTTCTGCTGAAATGGAAACATAACATGGAAGTTAACCCTGGGAACTTTGTGTCCCTGTAGCCCCCAGACCCGTGCGCTGACTGTGTGCGGGCATTTCAGATTGACATCAGTCAGTGACATGTCGGCTCCCCTCTCGCTCCCCATCCCTGTCTGGGTAATCTGGGTGATGTGTCAAGTATTTTTAAAGCCCCGAGAGAGGACAGTCATTGTTATCCTCTGTGACTCACTCCCACTCTGGCTCAATTCCAAAATGCAGAGGCAAATAGTCAGTTCGCCTGGGCCTGGGGACTGTGGCTGGCTCCCTCCCGACCTGGGCCAGGGTTCCACGCCTCCACCTGCCACCATGCTGCCCCAGCGCCCTCTTCCGATCAGCTCATCTGGTGTGTGGGCAGCCCATCCATGTCGCCTGATATTTTGGAAAGCATCTCTGAAAATTCAGCATTGTGCCCACACCAATATGGTGTTGTCCTTTTGCAGTTCTGTGCCATCCCCATTCCAGAGAAAGAAATCCTGAGACCCAGTAATGATGGGTCAGGTCTGCCTTCTCTGGAACATTCTGTGCACACAGTTGCAGGGATAAAAAACAACACGTTCTGTTCTCTTTGCAGTCTGATGTGGATAACGATCTGGTTGGGGACTCCTGTGACACCAATCAGGACAGGTACGGCGCATCTCCCAGCTGCATAGCACCACATGAAACATCTAGTTCTGTCCTTCAGGGCATCCTGCTGCCACCGTGCTTTGGGCTCTCTCTGGGTAGACTGAGCTGCTGGTGGGACAGTAGCTCTGCCTCTGGTCAGGGTCACCACACCTCCCTGAAAGTTCTGTATTAGTCGGGTGACAGTATCAGGAGGGGCCACTAGGCACTCTAGCAAGTGAGCAGATGTCTATTAGAGGAGAGGCAGTATGGCATAATTCACAGATGGGCTCCAGAGTGACACAGCCAGATATAAGTCCCAGTTCCTTTACTTACAAACCGGTGAGCCTTAGGCAAGTTACCTAATTTCTCTGTGCCTCAATTTTCTCATCTGAAAAGTGGGTCGGCAGTGCCATGTAGCTCATAGGACTATTGTGATAACAGAGTTAACTTGTGAAAAGTGCATATTACAGTTTTGGCTACATAGATAGCATTCAATAGATACCAGCTCTTTTCTATTACATTCTTTCAGCTCAGGAAAGCTTCACCACCAACCCAAAATAGAAAGCTGTCAGTTTGCTGCAGGATCACACTTCTTTCATCGTCCTTGGAATTTTTTCATTATACTTCTCTTATCTGAGTGGAATTGTCCTATGCAAATGAATTTTGTCAACCCTCCTAGTCCCACGTGGATGGAGTCCTAGGTCAAAGTCTGGGTCAGATGCTGCAGGAACATCATCAAAAACAGAGACATGTGCAGCTCTGCCCAGGGGCTTCTGCAGAACCAGGCTCTGAACCCTTTCATCTCTGTGGGGGGTCAGGACAGAGGCAGTGGGACAGGGATGAGAGAGGGAGAGGATTCCAAGAGGCTAAAGCAGGAAGAAACGTAGCTCTGCTTCGCAGCCTCTTGCCAGAGGTTGCCCTGCAGACAGCAGCCTGGCTTAAGGACACTTCCTATAAAGTCCCCTCATCATCCTTGTGCTCAGTGTCCTTGCTGTAAAGGACACACTAGCTACCTGAACTTAAATGTACTCTCAGTCTCTCAGTCCCAATTTCTTCATCTGCAAAGTGGAGATAATTAAGTGCATCCCGCAGGTCATGGTGAAATGAAAGATAATGTAGGTAAAGCTCCTGACGCAGTGCTGGTCCTCGGGTGACCTGCACAAAGTGGTGGCTGCTGTTATCACAGCCTGGGGAGAGGCAGGTCAGTGAGAGCCTGGCCCAGCATGTCTCCACTTTTGAGTGGAAGGGGGGACCAGTACCTTGATAACTTCCCTAAATGATGCCCATCAAGAATATTCCCCATCTCAGGTCATCCTGCACTCTGAGTGCCACCTAAGTAATTTCTGAAATATCGTATCCCACCAGCCTCTAGATATTTGCATAAAGTAAGTGACTCATTCTGCTATATTTTGATTCCCACAATCTTGAACTTTGGGGAGAGGGACAGGAACTGCTTTTTTTGCATAAAAATGTCCAGGGCCACATAGAAGGGCTGCTAATGGAAATGGCTCCGTCTTAGGGTTTAAAAAGCAGCTACAGGCACAGGGCTCCACCATTGGAGCTGACACCTTCTGCTTGTCCAGGTTGCCTCACTTTCTTTGGGACCCAGCTGGGAAGCATGGCCTAAAGGGCATGGACCAGGCCCTAGCTTCCCTCCCCTGTCCCATCCCAGATGAGGCAGGGACAGTTCCCAGGCCAAGGTAGGCCCTGGGTGGAGCGGATCAAAGGAGTACCTGCTCTGATCCAGGACAGCCATGGGAGCTTAGGTCATCAACTAAGGGAAAGCTCTGGGGACAGGATGTAAGCCTAGAAAGGAGGAAAGTCACGTGGGCAGAGAAGGAGGTTCTGAGAGGTGCTTCAGACCAGGGCTGAGCCCCGCCTGCACGCTCACCTCTCAGGAAAGGGCTGCCCTGTTCTCTGCCATTCACATCTGATCCTTCTTGGGTCTACTGGTGAGGGATTGTGAAGAGTAACAGAAAAGAAAACATTGTAGGACTTCCTAAGACCAGGTACTTAGAAGAGCTTTTTCCTACATTAAAATTGAAAGTGCAAAATTCTAATCACTTAATCATTTCATCTTCATGACAACCTTATGAGGTAGGCTCTGTTATTGTTCCCATTTTCCAGATGAGGACACTGAGCCCTAGAGGGTCCAGTATCCTGCTGGGCCCACAAGCATAAGGGGCTGAGCTATCAGGCCGCACTGCCCCTCACCATTCCCTTGGCACCTTCTTTCTCTCAGCCGGGGATCAGCTAGTAGCCTCCAGGGACGGAGAGGGGCATCTGGGCCCAAAATCACAAACTTGACCCTTATCTTCTTGCACAGGAAGTGAGCTGCTATTGCATCAGGTTGAGGAAGTGGGGAAATGGTCTCTGAGGCCCACAGGGGGCCTTACATCTAAGGTCATAACGTGTTTGATAAAAGAGCAGGCCCGGTTAAAACCCCAAACCCAAACCCTCCCTTCTGAGCACTGGACTCCCACTGCCTTCTCGTGAGCCATGATGTAGACTGCCTCTCCTTTCTGCCACAGCGACGGAGACGGGCACCAGGACAGTACAGACAACTGTCCCAACGTCATTAACAGTGCCCAGCTGGACACTGATAAGGATGGAATCGGTGATGAGTGTGATGATGATGACGACAATGATGGCATCCCAGACCGGGTGCCCCCTGGACCAGACAACTGCCGGCTGGTCCCCAACCCAGGCCAGGAGGATAGCAACAGTAAGTGGGCTCAGCCCAGGGCTACACGGGACCCACAGGCTCCCTTCGGCCAGGCGCAAGGTGGCACCCCTCCCCCAGGGCACCAGCTTCTCTGAGTAGCCACAGCTTGTGTGGGCAGTAGACACCTGGTAGATACCATTCTCCAACTGTCAGAGAAAAGCTGCTTTTCAGATTCTGAGCAGCGCTAGGATGAGATCTCATTGGGCAGGGAGCAGTCAGATGCTCCCACAAAAGGAGCTTGGAGAGCTGCTCTGCCATCTTGCTTGCTCCCTTCACCAGGCATCACAGAAAAGGAGCAGGAGAGAGAGAAGGCATAGCAGCAAATGGCTTAGGTGGGGTCACAGACTCAGACGTGTAAGGTGTGTACCCAGTCAGAAATGAGACAGTAGGTAAGGACTATGGTGAGCTGGTGAGGGCCCACCCATCCCCAGCTATGCAGATGCAAATATGTTAACACCAGCAGCTGAACAAAACACACTATGGGTCAGATTCAGCCTTAGAACCACCAGAAATTATGGTCTTAGAGATAAATTTTGGTGACAGTAATTTCTCTGCTTATTATATATTGTAGTCTAGAAAGGTCTATAGAATTTGTTTATGTGAGGTTAGGCATGAGATCCACCAGTTAGTGAATCCCACTAACCTCAGAGGATACCCAGGATTTCTGGTAAGGTCAGATTTGAACAGTTCCTGCTCCACTCTGTCCCCAGGAAGTTCTTTTGACCACATACAGTGGGGTTCACCAACCCAGCATGAGGACTGTGGCGTGGGCCTGGGGCAGGCTCAGATATGGCTGATGTCAGGGTTCCCTCCCCACATGGGATGAAAACTGTACCCTGAGGTGGACCTTGGGCTCGCTTCTGTTCCTTGTGAAGCCCCCTTTTTCTTCAAGGAGTGGTGGTGGGTACAGCATCGTAAGATCCTCTCCTTCCCTTCCACCCCACTCAGGTGATGGTGTAGGAGATGCCTGTGAGACAGACTTTGACCAGGACAAGGTCATCGATCGGATCGATGTCTGCCCGGAGAATGCTGAGGTCACCCTGACTGACTTCAGGGCCTATCAGACTGTGGTCCTGGACCCTGAAGGGGATGCTCAGATTGATCCCAATTGGGTGGTCCTGAACCAGGTGTGTCGCATAGTTGGCAACATCTCAGCTTTGCCTCAACACAGACCCTCTGGAAATAGTAGGCAACAAAGGGGGCGCTGACTGCAAGGCAGGCCCTGTTCCCCATCACACTTATTCCTCACCATAGTCCTGTGACAAAGCGCTCTCTTTAGCCCCAGGATACCGATGATGAGACCAAGTCTTGTACAACTTTAATGATTGCTCAGGGTAGCACCACAGTAAGTGGCTGAGATTGCTGGAAACGGGATCCAGGCAGTCTGACCCTGCAGCCATGCCCTGCTTTCTCAGGTCCATGGCCTCCCACGGGTCCTCCTCGTTGTGTAACTGAAGGAGGCAGGCGCAGAGAGGCTTAGATTTTCCAGCATCACCCAGCAAGACATTCATTAGAAGTGTATGTTCTCCAATCAAGCCTTTATTGAGTCAGCCTAAATGACAGTTTTAGCAAAATTATTCCTATTCAGCTTTGGGCACAGAACATGGTAAAGCAATCTCTCAGGTAACACAGTGACATGGAGGTCAGACATCACTGACTGCTTAACTCCTTCAACTCTCACTGCAGGGCATGGAGATTGTGCAGACCATGAACAGCGACCCTGGGCTGGCAGTAGGTATGTCCAGGACCTCTGTTACCACTTGCATAGAAGTCACTCTTTCCAGGTACTCATGTGGCTTTGTCTGCTTTTCTAATTTTACTCTGATCTCTACAGGATACACAGCTTTTAACGGAGTTGACTTCGAAGGGACCTTCCATGTAAATACCCAGACAGATGATGACTATGCCGGCTTTATCTTTGGTTACCAAGACAGCTCCAGCTTCTACGTGGTCATGTGGAAGCAGACAGAGCAGACCTACTGGCAGGCCACCCCGTTCCGAGCTGTTGCAGAACCTGGCATCCAGCTTAAGGTACGGGTGGTGTGAAGTCACTCATCTCCCTTTCTTTTGGGGCCTTCACACGCCTTCTAAATCCTACACTCTCCACCATGGCATTGTTTTTATCTACAGAATGGTTGCTTTCATGCCATTGTTCAAGTCAGGGGACACTAGAGCCCACCCAGGGCCTTGCCTTCCTTTCCATGTACAAGCTCCATTCTAACTTCTGGGGGGCCCTGGTGGTGAGACCATCAGCCCAAGTAGGGCCCAAGAGGAGAAGATTTGAGGGTACACCTCAAGCTCACTGTGTTAGATATTGGCTCATCTGTTTCCTCAATGGGGCCAACTTTATATAGGAGGGCTGAGAGGCTGCCTCTGTCACTCCTGCTGGGGAAAAGGCAGATTTCAGAATCCTCATCAGGCAAATGTGGGAAGCAGTAGATTTACAGCAGGAAAAATATGAGATTAGTGGAATATTGGCCAGGGCTGATTATTAACAGGGCTGGGATCACCTCAGTAGAAGCAGCCTCTTAATTGTTTATGCTTTTGTGCAAATCCAAGGCAGCTAGATTGTAGCCATGAATTTTACTACCCCACAGATGCAGGAAGGGTGGTCTGTGCATTCTGTTCTAAAACCTTGTTCATGTCATTGTCCAGGCTGTCAAGTCTAAGACAGGTCCAGGAGAGCATCTCAGAAATTCCCTGTGGCACACTGGTGACACCAGTGACCAAGTCAGGCTGCTGTGGAAGGACTCCAGGAATGTGGGCTGGAAGGACAAGGTGTCCTACCGCTGGTTCCTGCAGCACAGGCCCCAGGTGGGCTACATCAGGTAGGTGGACGGCTCTTCTCACCTTGCACTAGAAGCAAAGCACACCCTCACTCTGCATCTCAGAGCCTTCGCACCCCTGAGCAGGCCCGACCCAGCATGGTCTACAAGGGCATGCCAGGGCTCCTGAGACCTCAGGCTACGGCTCACAGAAAAGGGTGGGTGGAACAAGGCTCAGGCTGACCCCCTGGACTTTAGGACCAAATTGAGGGTAGAAGAACCTTCTCGGGGAGACCTGGGCATAAGGGGACTAGTGCTTTTCTGCCATGTTCTTCAGAGAAGCCTCAGAGTAGACACACTGACCTATATGAGGTGAGACATCCACACCTCCCCTGTGACCTCCCTGGGCCCTGTGTGATACTTACCTGTGAATATTCCACACTGCAGTGAGTCCCTTAGAGTCTGTCTTTCCTCCTGGCTATAAACTCTGTGAGGGATGAGCCTGTGTCTTATTTGATCTTGGTCTCCCAGTGCCTGGCATGTACCACACACAGCATGAACTGATTTTCATGGAAGTCAGTGTAATCTGCCTCATTTCCCTGTAGGACTGTTTTTTAAAAACTATTCTCAGAAGCTAGGATGACTTAGGACTGCATCTTTGAAATTTAGACTGGGTACTCACTCTCTCATTGCTCCAGCACGCAGACCAACAACCCCGCCAGCTTATGGGGTGTGTTTGCAAAGGAGAACTGACTGCAGTCTCCTGACCGAAGCAGGACAGCAGCCTGGGGGGGAAAGGAAATTGTGAAGGCTAACTCACATTTTGTTCTTCTTTGAGACATTACAGAGCATGCGCTGTTTATCTCAGTCACATGATCTTGTTCTCAACTCTGTAAGCCCAATGCCCCTTTTTTATAACAAATATGTAAATGTCCCCTCTTCTGTTGCAAAATGAAATCATAGAAAAAATAACCTACCTGCACATACAGTTTTAGAAATCAGTTTGACCCCTAACAATAGAAAAAAAAGAACACTTTATAAGAAAATGCTTGAACAAAACCACACCAGAACGCAATGTGAAACAGACACTTGCCCCTCTCCCTGGAATCACTGTGAAGGTGGCGTTCTAATAACGCAGCTGTTGTGCTGGTGCCTTTTAAATATTACAATGGTGTTACCAACAGTAGTGTGAATTTCTAAAATGGTAAACAGCTTTATTTTTTTCAATTGCAGCTGACTGCCAATATTATTAGTTTCAGGTGTACAGCATAGTAGTTAGACGTAACTTACAGGGGTCTCCCCCGTAATCCCCTGCCCACTGGACACCGCCCGTAGTTGTCACAGTGTTACTCACTGTGTTGCCTGAGCTGACGCTGTACTTTACACCCGTGACTCTTCCGTGGCTGCTAACTTGTACTCCGTCCCTTTTCACCCACGCTCTCCCCCATCTGGCAACCAGCAGTTTATTTTCTGTATCTGCGAGTTTGCTTTTGAACAGCTTTTCATTTTCAAACAGAACCAAGTACTCAACAGTTTCTCAACTTGCCCTGGAAAATTCAGTTTATACAAGGGTGGTGGGCAAAAGTGGGTTTACAGTTGTAAGTACATGAAAGTTTGTTCTTGTGTTATTTATTTGTATTACACCTGTAATGTACTTCTTGCCACCCCTTTATTAAAACAGCACAAAAAATACATGTTCACGAGTAAAAGGGAATTAGGTTCTAGGCCCGAGTATTGACTAAATAGGCTCCTCACCTACCCAGGTGTCTGGCGTGAAGGACAAGTTTTGATTGTTCTCTCCAGGGCCTTGTAAGCCATCCAGCATCCCTGGTATCTGTCATCATGCCGCAGTGACAGCCAAAAATGACCCCACAAATTTTCAAAACCCCGCTTTAGGGAGTGTTGTCGTTCCTGATGAAAAGTATTGCTCTGAGCTTCCACCAGGTGAAATTAAGAAAGAGCAGCCTTTGTTAGGCATGGTGGATAGCCAAGGTCACTCACAGAACAATGAAGTCATAAAGCTTCTCCGTCCTGGGTCATATTATGATTTCTCTGTAACTGATGAGCAAGTAAGTGCCATCGGGTTTGACGCTGTGCCCAGTGTTTTGTTGGGCCTTGGAGGACCCCTGGTCCCCGACCTCAAGGAGCTGCCAGTCTAGTGCGGCGGAAGCGGCAGTAGCTGGAGCACACGCCAGGTCTGTGGGACGCGCATGAGCAGTGGGGGCCCGGCTCCCCCCGGGCACTTCCACCTTACCTTGGTCCGCGGTTCATGGACGCCCGTCGGGCTGTGTTGTCTGCAGGGTGCGATTTTATGAAGGATCCGAGTTGGTGGCTGACTCTGGCGTCACCATAGACACCACCATGCGTGGGGGCCGGCTTGGCGTGTTCTGCTTCTCCCAAGAAAACATCATTTGGTCCAACCTCAAGTATCGCTGCAATGGTAACGTCCATTCTTACTACTGCAATACTGTTAGTGAAATCAAATAAAGCCAGTTTTTATAGCGCACTTTCCTCCCAGAAGCCCAGTGCTTGTGCCACGTAGTCATTAAAGCCTGCTAGTCCCTGTGTGACTGAAGCAGAAGGTAGATCTCGTTTTCTCCTGTTTGACAGATGAGGAAATTGAGGCCCATAGAATTTAACATCTTGGCATAGGCTTTGGGGTTCCAAATTTGAGAAATTCAGTCAGGCCTCATTTCCGGGCAGCCTTGAGTTTCACACAGCTCAAACATAATCGCAGACTCAGAAGTGAGTCTCCGAGCTAATAATCCTCGGGCCCGTGAACGAGCGCTCCTGGGCTTCCTGGCAGCGCTGCGCCCCGCAGCCAGACTGGGGAGATGGCCGCAGGTCTGCAGGGCAGGCAGGCAGGCAGCGCCCCCTACAGGCCGTCTGCGGGTGCGCGGGGCCTTCCTAACCCTGCCTTTCTCCTGCACAGACACCATCCCGGAGGATTTCCAGGAGTTCCAGACCCAGAATTTTGATCGCCTGGATAAGTAGGCCCAAGAAGCGATTCGCAACTGCTTTTCCAAATACTAAAGCCATATATTTTTTAAATTCCTACAACTTCATATACCCTGTGGCTTTCTTTTACTAGCCCAAATATATCAAACTTTTTATGTGAATGTGGCAATAAAGAAGAGATCATTTCTAAAAATCGTGTTGCTCAGATGTCACTTGCACAGCGTCGAAGCCTGGGACACAAGCATACTGCCCGAGGCGCCCACGCAGACCTCGCGGAGGATCTTTCCTCCGACCAGGCCGGTGGGCGAGACCGAGCGCGTGCGTGGGAGAAGCAGAACACCCGGGTCCCAGGTCTGCCCTTGGCCACCCCAGTTAGCTCCACACAAACCCTCACGGTACCAGGCACGTGTCAGCAGCCGCCTCATTCGGGGTAAGGGCTCTCAGAAACGCGTGCGTGGAGGCAACTTCCCTGTGAAGATACTTCCTTAGACGTGTTTGCCGATTCTCTCCGATGCCCTGCTCCCCACCCCACACCTCCAGAGACCTCTGTCCCAGCACCTCCAGCAACGACCGCGTGCTCTTTGGTGTGCGCATTTGGCTCCCCCTAGTGGAGAGCGAGCTGAGCGAGCATGAAGGGCCGGGTCCTCCACCATCAGTAACCCTAAACGCCTACCAGTACAGCCCTCCTTCGGTATCCCCTGGGGATTAGTTCTAGGACCCCCTGCAGATGCCAAAGCTCACAGATGCTCAAGTCTCTTACACAAAATTGCAAAGTATTTGCACCATATAAATCATCTTTAGATTACTTATAACACCTGAAGTAATGTAAATAGTGGTTATACAGTATTGTATAGGGAATAATGACAAAAAGGCTCATGTTTAGTACAGGCCTAGCTACATGGCACATGTCAGCAACAATGTCCCTCTACCCCCTTTCACCCCCTGGAACATTGTCAAACTGTGGTTGGCTGAATTCGTGGATGTAGAACTTGCGGGTCCAGAGGGCCTCTGCCTGGCCTGTAGTTGCTAGCCGGTAATGTTCGCTGGAGGGACGGGTAAATGGATGGGCAAGTGCCTCAAGTGACAAGGGCAATGGTGTAGAGAGACCCCGTAAGTCCTCCTACAACTTAAAAAGCTGCTCATGACATACGCCCTAACTATGGGGACATCAGTAGCACCACTGCATGCACAGGGCAGAAACATGCCCAATTTGTGTACTAGCCTTTCTTCTACTTGTAAGGCAAAGATCCAGGCCAGTTTTTACAGATTCCTTAAGAATGTTGTTTCAAAGGTTGCTGCTGGTTAGTAATGCATATGTTCTCCTATTCCAGAATTTCTGGAAATATCTTAAGTCATAAATAAAGAGTAAATGCCTAGCCCAATTTTATAATCTCAGGAGTCAGAAATACAATGGCATGTGCATGGCCAATATGAGGAGTGGAGGATTTCAGGGCACCCCCCAACACACACACACACACACACACACACACACACACACACATGTAAGGCCTAGAGGTGCATGTTGCCTCAATTCAGGACATTCGATCACCAACGTCATCACAGTCTTCAGGGAGTGGACAGACCTTGGGCCTGCCCAGCAACTGTACCCTCCCTGTCATGATCTGGTCTCCCAAGGGTCCTGCTGCCACAACTGCCTTCCATGGACTTCTGGGCCATATTGCTGTCATAGGTCTTTTGCAACCTGTGGTTCCACATCTAGCAAATCTCTCCCAATTCCTGAAAACCTGGGAAGGAGAAGTAAATTCATTTGTGTGAAGGCTGCCATCTCCCAATCTTCTCCCTTGTCCTCACTGTTTCTATCTGACTGAAAGGTTATTTCCTGAGCCCTTAGGCTTCCAGGAGCTCTCTGGCCCACATGGTCCTCATCCACTCTATGGTATAGTTAGGTTATAACTTTATAGATAGCTATTTTAATGCCTTTTTTTATGAGTCCTTGGCACTACGCCAGGCAGTCTGTAAGGAAGGCCACAGATCCCCTTGTTGAAGAATTTCACTCTAATCACTGAAGAGCAGACCAGACCTGTGCATGAAATACACTGATCTCTAATAGGGAGAAAGTGTGCTGGGTGATCAGATCTGAATGAGAATCTGAGCTGAATTCTTACAGCATCTTTATTGGACTTCCCGTGAGCCTGGTTTCCTTATCAAAACCACCCCGTGGCTCCCATACTCTCGCCCACACTGCCTCCCGGAGTCTGGTAGAAACAGGCAGCCTCTCACCTGCCAGTCTCCCTGCTGTTAGCTGTGCAGATGCTCCTAGAAAGCAATCTCTTCACAGGAAACTCTTTCTGTAGTCAATACCCTTGTGACTATAACCATGGGAGTGTCATGGGCCCACAGGAGATCGAGAACAGCTGAGGGAGCTAATTACATTGTTGGGAGGGCGAAGTTATTATACACAATCAGGCAGCAAATAGAACAGGTAGATCCAGTGGTGTGCTAAAGCCAGCACATACCGGCTCAGAGAACCAACCATTACATTTTTAAGAATTTTGTGAGGCAGTGGTTAAAAAGTTGGTAGTTTGACATTGGCTTCGGTTGGAATAGTTACACCACAGAAACTGGCAAACACTACAAATCAGGACTCCAGAGAGCTGGTTGTCAAAGATTTACCAACACACAGCTGGGCACACTATCTTGTCCAACTCCTAGTTGTCCCCCAGTGTCTGGGAAGCTCAGACATAGAAAGCTGGAAGCCAGAAAACTATTTGTTTAAAAAGTGGGAAAGTCCTCTTGGAAGAAAACATAGGGAAGAAGCTCCTCCACATTGCTCTTGGCTATGATTTTTTTAGATACAAGGCCAAAGCCACAAACAACAAAAGCAAAAATCAACCAATGAGACTACATCAAACTCAAAAGCTTCTGCACAGCAAAAGAAACAATTAACAAAATGAACAGTTAACCTACTGAATGGGAGAATATTTTTGCAAGGGGTTAATAGGCAAAATACATAAAGAACTCATACTAAATAACCAAAAAAAGTGAACAATTTAATTTAAAAATGTCCACAATAACTAATAGGCATTTTTTCCAAAGAGAACATTAACATGGCAAACAAGTACATGGAAAGATGTTCAAAAAAAGGAAAAAGGACTCATGGACATAGACAACAGTGTGGTGAGTGGGGTATAAGGGGATTAAATGGTAATGGAAAAAAATATGATAAAGATTAAATTTTTAAAAAGATGCTCAAGATCACTAATCATCAGGGAAAGGCAAATCAAACCTCCAATGAGATATTGCTTCATACCTGTTAGGGTGATTACCATCAGAAAGAGACAACGGGGGCTGGCGAGGGTGTGGTGAAAAGGGAACCCTTGTGCACTGTTGGTGGGAACATAAATTGGTCCAACCACTAAGGAAAACAATATAGAAGTTCCTGAAAAATAAAAGATAAAAAAAAACTACTACAAGATCCACCAATTCCAGTCTGGGTATATACCCAAAGGAAATGAAAGGAGGATGTCAAAGAGACCTATGCATTCCCATGTTTACTGCAGCTTGATTCCCAATAGCAAAGATATGGAAACAACCTAAATGTCCATCAGCAGATGAATGGATTTTAAAAATGCTACATATATAACAGAATGTTTTTCAGCCATGCAAAACAAGATATTCTGCCATTTGCAACAACATGGGTGGACTCCCAGCACATTATAAGTGAGATAAGTCAGAGAAAGACAAATTTGCATGATACCATTTACACGTGGAATTTTAAGAGGTCAGACTCATAAAAACCAGGGAGTAAAACAGTGGTCATCAAGGGGTGGAGAGTGGGGGAAAGGCTGATGCCGTTCAAGGATACAAACTTAGAGTGAGAACTAAACAAGTCATAGGGATCTGCCGCACAGTGTAGTGGACACAGACCAAATGCTGTACTGTGATCATCGAACTTGCTGAGACTGAAAATTATCCCAACCACTAAAAATAAAGGATTATTAAGAAATGTGATAGAGCAGCTAAGTACAAATACAATAGCCATCATATATAATATACAAGGTGGGACAAAAGTGGGTTTACAGTCGTTTGTATGGAAAATAATACACTAAGTCATAAATAATAATACCAGAAAAACTATTTCTCATATTCACAACTGTAAGCCTTTGTTTGCCCCACCCTTTATAAATGTATCAAATTAACACACTGTACACCCTAAAGGTACACAATGTTATATATCAAATATCTTCAATTTTTTTTTAAAGTGGAGAAGTGGAATAAATTGTGAAATTAGGAAGCACCTGAGAGGGCCTAGCCAGACATACACCAAGGAAATGGCCTGGCAGGTGTGGTGCCCTCTCTCCCAAGTCACACCTGGAATTTTTGAATGTTTATACTCAACTTTACACAGTGACTCAAATCCTTACTAGGGGCCCATTCAGCTCAGTAAGGTCCTCATTTGAATCATACTAACATCCCAGGAGTCAGAGCCGTCAGTCACTCACTAACTGGGATGAAGTCCATTGCCTATCATCCTGACTTCTGAGATCATGGGCTCTGAGGGCATGGAAGATGTGGCTGGGAAAGACATGTGTGACTGTGGGGGAAAGGCCATGCCTGGGTGCAATGCCACAGGATGTGGCAGCGATCTTGGGGCAGGAAGAAGGCACTGGGGACATCAGGAGAAGGCCCCAGGGCACAGGAGCAGGTGCAGAGAGGGGAGGGAAGCACATTTTGCCTCCACCCAAGAGAGAAAGGAAGCTCTTCCTTCTCCCTGCCTAGGGTATATTCCTATATTTCAGAATTATTATAGGTAATAAATCTTAGCTTAATTTTGGTGCTGGGCTATAGAGCCAAAGAACATGAGAAACATACAGAATCCAGTCACCTGGATTCTTATATTACTTAAATATCCATAAGCACTTTTTATGGCCGAGACCAGGAACATAACTCAGAATATACTGAAGCAACAAAAAAAGACTCTGATCTACAAGTGAGGAAACCTAAGAAATAGGTCATTTATCACATGAATCTAGGGGAGTGAGACATGAGATGCCCCTGTTTGGAGGGCATGCACTTGGGGTCCCTCACGACAATGGGACTAGGAAGAAGGGCTCCATCTTTCCTTTGGTTTCCTGAGAAAAAACACCCTTCAGTGTCCAGAGCTCCAGATCTTATATGCTTGCCCAGATCTTTGATTAATAAGCACCCACAGCCCACCAAGAAGTTCCCCCTAAATTTCTTGAGACAGTGTAGTTTCCTTACTGGACGAGAGTCTTTTATTCCTGTGGAAACATGGAATCAATACAGAGAGGCCAAATCCATCACCTAATATTTGTGTGCCTTTTGAGAATTATTTTTGAATATGTGGTATTTAAAGTACTTGAAATATATAAGAGAATTTGATGTATTAGAAAATCTAATAAATTGAACTTTTGATTCTAATTAAAAATGAATAGTTGAGTATTTGGTTTTAGATTTATTATTTTAAGTTAAAATGTATGGGAGATATTGGTTGAACATATAAATAATTGTGAGGTGGTTAAGATAACTCATAATCCACAATATTATAGCTTTGTTATAAGAGTTACTTGGGTACCTCAGTAGGTTTTGTCACACAAATGACAGAGAAATTTATAAATGAGATTTAAATATTTGCAATATATTACAAATTAACATCATATTTTATTGCTATAGATTAATATATTAAGTTTATAAATATAATTTAAATGCTTAAGGAAACTGAATTAACTAAGTTTGCAGATGTCACTAAACATTAATCAAAAGCTAAAAAGTGCTTATAAACTTTGTTAAAGAGTAACAAGTGAATTTGTATGTTTATTGAGTATAGTAGAGTAATATTTTAAATTGAACTTATAAACATAAGGTTTTGCAATATGAATCTTTAATTGATCAAATAATATTTTTTTAAAAACCAGTGTAGCCATAAGTCATTTTCTGTATACCAAATCCACCCTCATAAGCAGAAATCAAAGCCAACCAAAATAGTCCAGTGACCGACGGGTGACACCGACAGGGTTATCTTATTTTAGGGGAGCCTGGGGAAACACATCCTCAAGTCCAAATAAGTGGCTGACAACTGTCCAAAGCACAGCCCATTTGGGGACTGTCACCATACAGAGGGGAAAGGACCCAGATGCAGCTCTCCTCGCTGCAGGCCCGCTGCAGCCTGAGCGGGGCACTCCTGCTCTCCGGCCCTCGTGGGCAGCCCCAGGCCCCAGGATCGCACCAGCCCCAACATGGGCCCTGTGTGGGCATGTGGCAGGAGCACCTCCCTTTTCTCCCTGCCTTCTGTTGACCTTGCAAGGGTGCCTGAACACACCTTGTTTTCTGGAGGGCTGGAGGTGACAGGCCTGCAGAACAAAAACAGCCCTTTTTGGCTGGACACCTGACTGAGGAGTAATTACAGCCCATTCCTTAGCTTATCCTAAAAAAGAATGAAAAGTATTTTCCTCCCACGGTCCACCTCCTCAGCCACGTAGTAGACATGAATCAGGCCTTGAACTTTATTTCCCAAATTTCAACTTGTGTTTATTTTTGAGAGCTCATTCTGCCAGACTCAAGAGAAACACGACTCCAGTCTTTCTTGGGGTTTTCCTTCTTGTGCCAGGATCAAGACTCTGGGACGCCTTCTCAGTATGAAGTTGGGGGTGGGGCGCATCCATCCACACAGATTCCTCCCAACATGACCACAGTCAGCACCCACCCCCCATTCTCTGAGGCTGAAAGACCACAGTTGTGTCCCCAAATCTGTCTGCACCTGTGCAGCCATTTCTTTACTGGCCCCCACCTGAGGGGCTGCAGGAAGCCCGAGGGGCTCCCTTCCTTTTTCTCCATCTCCCTCTGGGTGTGGGAGAATCTTTCCCTGGTCTGAGGAGGGCCGCCTCTTCCTTCTCCTGCTCCTTGCTTTTGGCCAAGAAATTATGTCTGCTTCCAGTCTTCCCTCACTCACTCCCCAAGCTCCACCGGTCCCCTAAGGCTGTGCTTTCAGGCACCTGCCACATCCCCTCTGAGGTAATGAGCTGAGTCCACCCCCTGCCTGAATGGGAGGATTGGGAAAGGGACCATGACAGGGAAATGGGTGTCTCAAGGCGCTACCCCCCGCATTCTGAATGACCTCAAATGTTGGTGATGGAAGGTGTATGATCACGTTTGGGTAGGGGCGGGGGTTACCTGAAAAATTAAAATAGCCACAAGGGATTCTGTGTGGAAACATCAGACTTAAGATGAAAATGGAGTTGCTCAAGAGGCAGAAGGAGACGGTGGGAGAAAGGAGAGAGGGATTCCCCAAGGTGAGTGGAGCAGAAGGGTAGCAGGGTCTAGTGTAGCCCCACATGCTGTGAGAAAGTGGGTGGAGCCTCTAATGTGGCACCTTTTGGCACCTGCAGACTGGACCCTGAGGCCACATCCTGGAGCAGAGGCCAGGACTCCCAGCAGCCAAGTCTTTGCTCATGGATTAAAGACTTAAATGTAAGACCTGAAGCCATAAAACCCCTAGAAGGAAACATAGGCGGCAAACGCTTTGACATTAGCCTTAGCGATGTCTTCTTGGAGATGTGTCCTCGGACAAGAGCAACAAAATGAACAAATGAGACTACATCAAACTAAAAAGTTTTTGCACGGCAAAGGAAACCATCAGAAAAACAAAAAGCCAGCCTACTGAATAGAAGATATTTGCAAATGATATATCCAATAAAAGGCTAATATCCAGAATATACAAGAAATTCATACGACATCAAAAACTCAACAGACAACCAGCACTGGCAGGGATGCGGAGAAAACTGAACACAGACTCACCGTTGGTGGGACTGGAAATTGGTGCCGCACTATGGAAAACAGGGTAGAGATTCCTCAAAAAATTAAAAATAGAGCTACCAAATGATCCCAAAATTCCACTTCTGGGTATTTACTCTCCCCTCAGAAAACACCAATTCAAAATGATATATGTACCCCTAGCTCACTGCATCATTATTCACAATAGCCAAGATATGGGGGCAACCGCAGTGTCCGTGGACTGATGAGTGGATAAAGAAGATGTGGTACATAGAGACAACGGAATACTACTCAGCTGTAAAAAACAATGAAATCTTACCATTTGCAACAAAATGGATGGGCCTAGAGGGTATTATGCTAACTGAAATAAGTCAGAGAAAGACAAATATCATATTTCACTTATATGTAGAATTTTAAAACAAAACAGAAACAGACCTATAGACATAAAGAACAAGCTGACGGTTGTTGGGGGTGGAAGATGAGTGAAAAAATAAGTTAAAAAATGATTTAAAAAGAAAAAAAAAACAAAAAAAGAAGTTCAGCAGCTGAGTGCTCCAGATGGGGGGCAGAGCCTGGGTCCCGGCACTGCCCTGGAAGGTCAGTTTCAGTGCAAAGGACCCTGAAAAGACGGTGCTCTTTTGTCCAGCCCGTGGTCCAGCACACAAGTCTCCCCTTCACTAAGCTCAGCTTCCTAAGTAATATCAAATGCATACATTATAAAGCATAATAGGGCCCTGGCCAGGTAGCTCAGCTGGTTAGAGCCTTGTCCCCGTACACCAAGGTTGCAGGTTTGACCCCCGGTCAGGACACGTACAAAAATACAAAGAGCAACGGATGAAAGCATACGTCAGTGGAACAACAAATCGGTGCTTCCTTCTCTCAATATCTCTGCCCCCTTCCCCTCTCTCTCCCTCTCTCTCTCTCCCTCTCTCTCTCAAATCAGTAAATAAAATTTAAAAAGCACCATAGGAAATCACTGTCAGGAACATATGTGTCAGAAAAAAAAAGAGTTATTCAAGTGTGAACATCTCTTGCCACATTTGGAGTTTTTTCTAAATAGCCATTCATTAAATGCTTATTTTATAGCACTCACCAGAGTTAACAGTAGCGGATAGCTAATATCTAAGAAAATGCATCGAAAGAAAACTTTCGTTGGAAACTTTCCCCACTAGTTTATTTTTAATGAATTATCCTCACACAAGTCCATCCCACTCCTACCGGAATTCTGGGGATCAGGGGTTGAGAACTAACATCTCAAACGTCTCTTTAGCCTTGTGGTTTCTATGGGCTACTAGAGGATGAGGATTATGCAATGTTCACCTCCATACCCCACCTTCAGCCGCTCAATCAAATCAAGTAGTTGAATTGGAAAAACAACTGCACATGCCCAATAGAAGGTTTGAAATTCTCCAAAGAATCCACTAGGGGGCAGAAATCCCTTAAAAATAGCCCTATTCTCCAAGTCAACAAGTCTGCCCAGAAAGCTCTGAAGGTTAAATGAATGTCATTTCCAATACCTTCTGCCCTAGTCTTAATCAGTAATAGAAGAACAGTCTCAGAACTGTTCATCTCAATTGGCTGTTTAATAGCAAAAGACTGGTTAATGATTACGATATATCATAAAATCTTCAGAAGGAAAGGAGAATGTTTTGTGGACCAATTGGGTCTTTTGTGTGTGTGTGGCAGTTTTTAGGTTATTAGTTATTTAAATCAATATCTTTTTTTACTTACTGATTTGAGAGAGAGAGAAAGGGAGAGGAACGTCAATTTATCCCACTTATGTGTGCATTCATTGATTCATCCTTGTGTGTGCCCTGAACCCACAACCGTGGCACATCGGGACAACACTCTAACCAACTGAGAGACCCAGCCAGGGCAAAATCAGCACTTTTTACTGGAAACAACTTCACCAAATATCTGTCACAGAATTTGGAGACCCTTTAAAACAGAGTTTAATGAGGAAAAAATAGGCCTATTCTGAACAAGCTGCTCTTTTTTTAGCTGAGATGGCTACTAACGTGCATTAAAAGTGAAATAACAAGTATAGTTTATCAAACGCTTACTCTTCTCCTAGCTCTATGCTAACTGCTCGTGGTTCAATGCTTAAGAACTTTTATTTACCAAAACATGCAACGAAACAAAAAATCACCACCACCCACAAAACCACCTAAATTTGAATTGTTGTGAATTATTCTCTAAATAAACATGGAAACCTCATATTCTTTGTTTTCTTTCAGAGAACACCTAGAGAAGAGTTTTTCCTTGTCCTTCGACCTAAATTCACATGATAGTCTTCTCGGTGAGCCAAGCAAAGAGCTGTTCATCCCTCTGTTCATCATTCATTCACTACTCACTCACTCATTCATTCCCGAAACGCCCACCTAGCAATCACTACGTGCTGGGCACCGTGAGGGACACAGGGAGCACACAGGTCCAGTTGGCTTAGGCCAGGTTTCTGTGTGAGCGAAGCCATTTTCCTTCTAATATTGGGTCATAATTGCAAAGGTATCATTTATTTTTATTTTTTAATATATTTTATTAATTATACTATTAAAGTTGTCCCATCTCCTCCCCCCACCCCCCTCCCTGCACACCCCTCCCCCCCCACACTCCCCCTCTTTTGTTCATGTCCATGGGTCATAAATATGAGTTCTTTGGCTTCTACATTTCCTATACTATTCTTAACCTCCCCCTGTCTATCTTCTACCTACCATTTATGCTTCTTATTCCCTGTACCTTTTCCTGGTCTCTCCCCACCCAATCCCTTGATGATAACCCTCCGTGTGATCTCCATTTCTG
This sequence comes from Macrotus californicus, assembly GCA_007922815.1. Taxonomy (NCBI): domain Eukaryota; kingdom Metazoa; phylum Chordata; class Mammalia; order Chiroptera; family Phyllostomidae; genus Macrotus; species Macrotus californicus. The sequence continues at coordinate 42,256 of VMDR010003402.1, forward strand.
TCATTCTGTTCCTGTTCTAGTTGTTTGATTAGTTTTTCTTTTTGTATTAGGTTCAGTTGTTAATAACTGTGAATTTGTTGTCATTTTACTGTTCCTATTTTTGATCATCTTTTTTTTTCTTAGATAAGTCCCTTTAACTTTTCATATAATAAGGGCTGGGTGATGATGAACTCCTTTAACTTGAACTTACTGGGAAGCTTTGTCTTCCCTTCCATTCTAAATGATAGCTTTGCTGGATAGAGTCACCTTGGATGTAGGTCCTTGCCTTTCATGACTTGGAATACTTCTTGCCAGCCCCTTCTCGCCTGTAAGGTTTCTTTTGAGAAGTCAGCTGACAGTCTGATGGGCACTCCTTTGTAGGTTACTGTCTCCTTTTCTCTTGCTGCTTTTAAGATTCTCTCTTTATCTTTAATCTTGAGTAACTTAATTATGATGTGCCTTGGTGTCTCCCTCCTTGGGTCCAACTTCTTTGGGACTCTCTGAGCTTCCTGGACTCCCTGAAAGTCTATTTCCTTGGCCAAAGTGGGGAAGTTCTCCTTCATTATTTGTTCAAATAAGTTTTCCATTTCTTTCTCTTCCTCTTCTCCTTCTGGCACCCCTATGATTCGGATTTTGGAACGTTTAAAGACATCCTGGAGGTTCCTAAGCCTCTCCTAGTTTTTTTT